>JADBJO010016424.1:35000-40565 GCA_016801955.1 Conus betulinus | reverse complement strand
CGAGTCCCTGAGCCCCCACCCCCACACCACCCCCCCCCAACCCACGGAACCAACTTAATTGACACAGCATCTGATCTATTGTATGTTCTGTCTATCGGTCTATATCTCCTCTCTTCGTTCTCTGCTTCTTAATCTATCCGCTCTCTCCCCTCTCTCTCTCCTCTCTCTCTCTCTCCGGAATCATCAAGGACGAGAAAAGGCCTGTTACCTATGCCTCAGATTTATCGACAGAGTGGAAAGAGACATCTACACGCCCACCTCGAATTTTTAAAACACTAAACTCTAAGAGCACAGAGTCGTTCAAGCCACAACGGGTGGTAGTGAAGCTATTCCTTTTCCAGTGCGACGTGATCCTGGTTGAGTTATGGCGCTCAACCGCTCGATTTATCAAGTGATAAACTTTATCAGGCCTTGTACTAAAGCCAGCGCGGCCTGCTGACTAAGAAAGAAGCACTTTGAGTGTTAGACAAAATGCCGAACTTCGAAATCAGGAAGAACCCCACGCATACAAGATGGAAAAAGGAGGTTACAGAGAATAAAGATAATAATAACAACAGTCACAAGTGGACAGGGAGAAATAGCAGATCTCTTTTGAATTGTAAAAAACTAAAATTGTATGAAAAAAGAATAATTTTTTTTGTAAACCAGCTCACAGCTTTCAGTAACGAGATAAAAATCCTAAAGAATCAAATGTTATTTTGCGGCAAAGACTAGTTTAGTAGAACTGGAGGTCGTGGTGGAGGATGAAATGGACAACCACGTTGAGGAATAGGAAAATATGCTGAAGAATTGGCTGGAGAAGAACGGGAACTGCGTTGAGAGGGCGGAACCGGTCTACTGCGGTTGAGGAACAGGCGGGGGGTATACATACGCTAGAAGCTCCTTAATTGGCAAGACAAAATCCTTTCACTGGACATGCGTTGGGGAGACTGGTTAGAAGCTATCTAGACTATTCCATGACAATGCTTGCCCATGAACCAAAGAAGACAATGACAGACAATGCCGCGAAACAGAATTCTCAACCAACAAGAACTTTTGAAAAAAAGCAAAGGGATCCAGACGTCGTGTGAAAACTGACTGCTCGGGAGATAAATGTGTTCTGGACTTTGTGTTGTGCCGCTTGAGCTTGAGTTTGAAGTGTTTCGAAAGTACTGAAACAATTGTCTTATGTTATGTGGTAAGATGTAGTTTTCCTTGGCAAGTGGTAACCACACGTGGGTATGAAATCAAGTTTTAAGCAGTTTTTGTTAGTTGTGTCGCAGTACGCGACTTCCCAGGTTAGCGCTACGCGGCTTACTTTGCTAGAAGCCAGAGGAAATGTTCAACTTTTTTTTTGTCCAGCAGGGTGAATTACAGTAGGTCATCTGAATTTCTCCGCATACCTCAGCAGGTTTGATTCTGAGCGCAGGGGGGCATGTTACGTACAGTGCTGAGGATGGCGCTGATCCTTGTCAGAGGTGCCAGACGCCATTCCGGCTGACACTTCTTTGAGATGTGGTTTCCCATGTAGTCCACTGCTCCTGTTAGCCTTGCCTTCTGGATTCTCTGTGCATCCTCTTCTTGATTGTTTAATTTCTGTGTGACCATGTCCCGGTTCGCTTCGCTTTCCCTTTAGCCTTCGAGTCCCGCTTCATTTCTGATGACCTAAGCCCACATGGATGTTGGTTTGCATGTGTGGTTTTCCCTGATCTCAAGATTTCCCCATTGTCACACGTCTTGCATCCTCAACGTTTCATTTCGCTGCCAGCTGTCTTTAACTTCGGTTTGAACGCCTGATGGCACTCAAAACCTTGTCTTTAGAGTCCTGAAGCATGGGTTAGAATAAACCTTGTTTTTGCCAGCTTTGTACTTGTTACAAAGTATATACAACTTAAAAACGGGAGCAGACGAGAGGAGAAACCTTTCACGAAAGGACGCCAGTCACAGCAGTAGCGTAACGACAAGTTGTTGCAAGCCTCCTTTTACTTATCGCTTTTAAGATTCTCTGTATTTTCGGTTAAATGTGCTGTTGTGGATGATCTATTGAAAACCATTTGAAAAAGTAAACGTATGCCTAATTCTCTCAATTTTTTTTTTTTGTTCGAATCGATTGATAATGCCGTTGGGGAATATTCGAGATTATGCCAGCATGTCCTCACCCAGAATGCTCCGTTATTTTTTGCTAGTGCAGATTTTTGCATTATACGAACGTTCGAGAATGTTGCCAGAAGCTGATCGACTCACATTTCGCATAAGCTTTCGCGATATCATCGGCTACGAGTTTACCGATATGCAGAATATTCTAGAAAAGGATGACTGATATGAGTATGTTCGAGAATATTCTTTAGATACATGTAAAAGAATGGGAGTGTGTGCGTCTGCGGAGAGAAGAAAGGAAATGAGATTTCTGAAGAAGAGTTCTAGCCATTGTCGAACACAGAATTGTTCGTTCTTTCTTCTTCACTGATTTTGAGTCTAGTCGATGAAACGTTGCCTTATTAGTTGAAAATTGGCTGCTTCATGTACGATTGAGTTCCTGTACGACTTACTCAACCTGAAGGTCAGTTGATTTTTTGCTTGTTTGTTTTGTTTTAGTGTTCCTATATTCTTCAACGTTTGTAAATAAAAAGGACCCTCTTCGTTTCAGTACTGTCTGGTGTCTTTTGACTTTTGTCGTCTGCAAGCTGAATGCCTACCACAGGATCGAAAACGAACTCTTACGAGCTACTGCATTTACCCTTGGTACTTAGGAAGTTAGCAGTCTGGTGTGTAACAGTACTCTTTTGGTGTGGATTTCATGTTAGCATCAGATCTGCTTGGCGCAGTGGAGTGTGCACCGTCAGTACGACCAGGGGGGACGCCGAAACCATTCTTTTGTGTACGTGGAGATTTTGCCTCCATTGATTCCACCGTGCAGTGCTAGGTCTGAAATACTGTACATCAGTAGAGGCTGGAGGAGCCTCAGGATCAGCATGAAATGCGACTCTAGACTTTGTGGTCACCAGGGAGGTCACACAGCAAGTCCATTATCTCCTGGATTTCTCCCACTATTTGCTGGACGTCTTTTTCTCCTGTTTGTGTCTTTCAAGCAGTCATTGTAAGACCATCTGAGGGCCCCTGACTGGTTTCTACTGTCACTGCTGTTGTGGCTGTTTCAGGTTCGAGGTACGTTTCCTGTCTCCTTGGAAAAGTTTCGTACTTTTTTGTTTGAAACTCATCATGATGAAGCAGCTAATTTTGTCTAACTCTCTTCCAGCATTCTGCGTGTTTCATCGTCTTGGGTGGAAAGGACTGTTGTGTTTGCCCATGAAGGTTTTAAAAGTGGGGCATTAGTATCCATAATCCCAGAGTCTGGTAAACCTGCCACCGCTTTGGCTGCTTTCAAGATGGCCTCCATTGCCAACACAATCAGTATGGAAAAATAGCACAGCCGATTTTTTTTTGTGCCGACTTCTGGGTAATCCAGCTTGTTTTGAGTCCCTTCGCATAAACCGTCACTAATGGGGCTATGTACCAGTTTGACCTCTGAGATCGGGTTCAGGGCATCCCTTCCCCCCTCACCCTATTGGGCACCCTATTGGGGGCACGTTCCCCCCCTCTTCACCTATCTGCTCAGGCTAGGAACCCGGTGTTCGGCTGCTTTTGGATCAGGTTTCCCATTCTCTTCATATATCACCTCTTGCTCTGGTCAAGCCCCCCAGCAGCTTCAGATCTGCTGGTAGTTCCACAAGCTGCCGGATCCCCAGGGTGCTGTGACAAGTGGCTGAACTCTCTTTCACTACCGGAGGGGTGGTTTCTCTCCCCCCCTCTCCCCCCCCTCCCCGCCGCTTTCCACCTCCCACCCACAGAAAGCAGCCAGACCAAACCAAACCCAGACATGAAAGGTCCCCAGTGGGAAATCTAGTAGCATCGTATCCGTATCACCATGGGCGACAAAAAGGAAATCGAGAACTGACCTCATGAGCCCAGCAAAATGCAGAGTAGATAGGCAAAATTTCAGCTGCAGCCAGCACAGCTTATGGATGCCATCACTGTTGTAACAGGCAGGCGGGGAAGGAAAATGGATGTCACGAGGGTTTTGACACACTCGCTTGCAAGGACATGCAACTCCAGCAAATCTGTCTGCGCAGGCACAGTGCGTCCAAGCCCTTCGTGAACAATCCAATCACCCGCACGCACAAGGCAAGGACAATGCAAGCGTGACTGTGGAGATAAACCATTTGAAGATGATCGTGCTACAACGATGGACAGAAGACACGAGACATTGACTAGCTTGGATGAGTCGTCTTATGATTCCGGGAAAACATAGAAGTTATATGGGAAAAAGACCCAATTTTTAGGATCAAGAGAAGATTTGTTATTACCCCCAGATTCAAAACACGAGTTTCTATAAGGACAAAACAGATTTCATTTCCAGTTTGACAACAACATTCGTAACAATCAATCTTAAGTGTAAATGCTTATAGACCACACAGAGACGACAGAGTTGTATAACGCCTTGGTGAAATAGAATAGTTCAATATTGATAATGTCAAAAAAGGTGGATACATTAAACTTAGTAACTGATTCAGAGTACTTGCCGTCGTAATTTTTTTTAATCGAAGTTAAAGAAATGATTTAGAATATGATATCTTGCAAATAGTTAAATGACATTTAGAAAAGATATACATCAGAATGGTTACAAATACACATGGGGAAGATATAACCATGGGGAAGATATAACCATTTCCTGGAGAAGAATGGTTACAAATACACATGGGGGAGATATAACCATTTGCTGGAGAAGATATTCCTTGCCTTAGTGACACTGACTGCAACTCATGTGAAGGTCTTGTCACTGTCAATGAAACATCGTGCGCTTTACAAAGCATGAAAAAACGGATCAGCGCCAGGTATGGACGGAATTACTGTTGAATCATGACATTTTTCTGGCCTAAATTAAAAAGATATTGTAACCGCCTCTTTCAGTGAATCCTTTCAGAAAGATGAGCTGTCTTATACTCAATACCAAGGTGTGATAACACTAATTCATAAAGGCAAAGATCTGATAAAGAACATCTAAACAAATTGGCGACCTATTACCTTGACAAACGCCGACTATAAAAATTCTAGCTTAAGTTATGGCACAGAGACTAAGTGGTGTTTATACAGCATCTGGTAAGCGAAGACCCGGTTGGTTACATTAAAGGTCGAAATATATCTACAGTCATTCGTACAATTGACGATGCAATCAATTACGTTTACAAAAACAGGTAAATCAGGTTTTATATTAGCGCTTGATTATTCAAAAGCATCGATTCAATAACAAAAACGTACTTATTGAAAGCATTCGATGTTTTTGGATTTGGTCCCGATTTTAAGAAGTGGATTCGAATTATGTAAAAAAAAAAAAAAAAAAAAAAAAGGCTGTGAATCACATAAATCATGGGGGCTGGATATCGGAAGAGTTTTGATGTTAATTGTGGTATTAGACACGGAGGATGTCCGTTTTCCGCTTTAGCCTTCGTTTTGGCTGTAGAACTGCTAGCTATTAAGATTAGAAATAGTGGCATTGAAGGAATACAGATACGAAATGAAAGAAATGCA
>JADBJO010016424.1:0-30000 GCA_016801955.1 Conus betulinus | reverse complement strand
TTATTCATGGGATAGTTTGTGAATTCACGCTGAATCAGACAGAGAACCACTCCTATCAACCAAATCCATTTCCTTGACCACCGCAAACAATTTGTTTCTGGTCAGCGATCTGTGATCAAGTGCCTGAATGGTCAGCTGACACATTCGTTTCTTGTGTGTGGTTCTAATCAATATAGAGTGTGTGGGGAAGCACCTGCACAGTGTAGTGTTTCATATCAAATGCCACATGTAAATGATTCCTACTCACAGAATCATCGTGCCATAGTGTCACCTCAGTTCACATGTACTGATGGTGCGATCACCCTCCCTTCACCCTGGTGTGTGACTTTATACAGGACTGCGTCGACAACACCGATGAATCTGTTTGTCAGTATCCTGTCTGTGCCAACACATTCCAGTGTACAAATGGTCAGTGCTTGTCCTTCCACAAGATGTGCGATCAGACGTCCCATTGCCATGATGAGTCCGATGAAACAAAACTGTGAGGCGATTTCACAAATTATGGTCAGATATGTGTATGTGCCATCTCCTGGTCTTATTAATTTTGATGGTATCAGAAAGTTCACATCAGCCCCTATGAATTCCTCACAGACATGTCCTGACAGCCATTATCGTTGTCCTGGTGACTTCAACGACTGCCTGCCAGTCTACACACGATGTAATGGGATGTATGATTGTATTGATCACAAGGATGAAGAAGGATGTGAAGACTTGACGTGTACAGGATTTTTTCAGGTGCAGAGCTTCAACGATCTGCGTTCACGTTGACCAGCTGTGCGATGGATGGCCGCACTGTCCGATGAATGATGATGAGTCAGTATGTTACGTCACCTGTCCTGTGGGCTGTCTTTGTCAAGGTCACACTTTTCTCTGCTCTCAGCCTTTCCCCACTGCACTTTTCCCTCACCTTCGCTACTTGGATGCCACAGGTTCTGGTATGACACTGTCTGATGTCAGTGAACATCCCTGGATTTTCCATCTGATTCTTGCTAAGTGTGCTTTGACTCTCTTACCTGAAGTGAATGTGGTGAATCTGAGAATGCTTGACCTGAGTGAAAATGAATTTCTAAGCATTAATATAACATGTTTTCTCGGTTTAAACAAATCTTCAAGCTCTGTTCTTGTCCAACAATCCGATAAGCTTACTCTATACTGATATGACATTTGACCTCCGGCAGCACACACTGACGACGTTGGATCTGTCACACACGTTTCTGACAGTGTTAGAGACTGCAGTCTTCTCGGGATTCCCTAGACTACAACAGCTAAGCTTCAATTTCACGTCCATACATACTATCAGTCCAAGTGGGTTTCAGTTCACACAACAGTTGACTGAAACTCTATATGGATGGTAGTCCAGTGAAAAACTTTCCACTGGATATCTTCAGAGAGGTCTCTAATCTTAGAGTCATAGTTGCGCAAAATTTTAAATTCTGCTGCAAAGAAATACTCCCCTCTTATTTTGATGAATCATCCTGCCATTCTCCCCAAAATGAAATTTCGTCGTGTGAGGATCTACTGCAGTCGTGGATGTACCGTGGGTTTCTGTGGGTCATCACCTGTCTGTCTCTCACCGGCAACATCTTCTGTCTCTGTGCACGCCTTCTCTCAAGAAGCATGACTTCTTCGAGCGGGTTCAGTGTGTTTGTTATTAATCTTACAATGGCTGATTTCCTGATGGGTGTTTACATTGCTGTCATCGGAGCAGCCGACGAACTTTTCCGTGGCACCTACCTCCATTATGAAGAGTCTTGGAGAGGCAGCGCCACCTGCAAGATGGCTGGCTTTCTGTCTTTGTTTTCCAGTGAAGTGTCAGCTCTGATCATCTGGCTCATCACTTTGGATCGTTTCATCGTTCTTCACTTTCCGTTCAGCTCGTTTCGGTTTGAGAAAAACGTCCGCGGCAGTAGCTTGTCTGGTAGCATGGATTATTGGCAGTTTCTTAGCCTTAGTGCCTGTACTTCCGATGACGTCACACTGGGAATTCTACGGTCAGACTGGCATCTGCATACCGCTGCCTGTTACGAGGCATGAATTTAAAGGAAAACTGTATTCTTTCAGTGTATTTATTGTCTTTAACTTTATTCTCTTTTTATTCATCTCCGCTGGTCAGGCTCTCATCTACTGGTCCATTCAGACCAATGCACTGAAAGCCAACACAACAAAAACATCAAAGGATATGACCATAGCTCAGCGCTTAATCACTGTTGCGGTAACAGATTTCATGTGTGCTGGTTTCCCATTGGAATCAGCGGAATTCTGGCATCGACCGGTACTTCCATTCCTGGAGAAGTGAACGTAGCGTTGGCTATTTTTGTGCTCCCCTTGAATTCTGCTGTAAACCCATTCATGTATACATAAAGGCCTTTATTTACAAAAGGCAAACTGTATTCTTTTCTTTTTCCTTTTGCATAACAACAACCTTTGTCTTTTTTAACATAATTTTACAAATAAAAATAAAACCTTAAACTTATTTTGCTCTTTTATTTTCCTCCGGCTGGTCAGTTTCTCATTTATTGGATTGTCCCAGTCGACCTTCCACTGAAAGAGCAACACAACTTCCATTCATCAAAGGATATAGACCCTAGCGCTCAGCTATTTTTGTTCAAAAAAAGAAATCTCCAACGAAGCCAAACTTTCGAAAAAACGTGGAATCTCCAACGTATTTCGAAATGGACTATGCTGACTCAAGAGTTAGTTTACAGAGTAATACCAAACTTTCGACATTGTTGGAATCTTATGCTGACTTGATCAAGAGTTAGTTTACAGAGTAATAGTGAATAGAAACTAAGCTCCGATCATTGTACCTTGTTTAAAGTAAACACAAATACAAATATATCCATCTGTCTATCCATTCATTTATCTATCTATCTGTCTGTCTGTCTATCTATCTATCTATCTATCTATATCTATCTGTCTATCTGTCTGTCTGTCTGTCTATGTCTATCTATCTATCTATCTATCTATCGGTCTATCTATCTGTCTATCTATCTATCTATCTATCTATCTGTCTGTCTGTCTGTCTGTCTATCTATCTGTCTATCTAAAATCTGTCTGTCTGTCTGTCTAACTGCAACGAATTTTCGTCAGAAATGTCATAACCCATGGTGACAAAAACAACATACAACAAAGTTAAGGACAGACACACATACAGATGCATGCTCGTTTACACATGAATACATAAGAATTAAAAAAAAAAGTCAAGAACATTTTAATTCTTTGACCCCTTTTAGGGCATGGGGGATAACAACAACAACAACAAGAACAAGCCCGAATACATGAACGATTAATGTGATTACACGATTCAGGCACTAGGAACACCATGGTGAGAAAAGAAATTAACCATTACTTTGCTGTTTCTGTTTCTAAAGAAAATTGCTTAATATGAAATAAGTATCCTGCTGTGCTTTGAAAAAGGCTGCAGAAATCAAAAACAGTTGAAAAAAGGTTGCAGAAATCAAAAACAGACTCCATTATTAAGTACTTTCTTTCGAAGATCACCGAGTGTCGTGTATTTGATTAGATAAGTATCGTTTCCAGTCAAAGCCGGGTCACAGTTACAACAAATATGAGCTCCCATGGAAGATCCCTAAGCCTTCCAAATTCCAGCCAACCCCCATCCACTCCACAGAGAGAGAGAGAGAGAGAGAGAGAGAGAGAGAGAGAGAGAGAGAGAGAGAGAGAGAGAGAGAGAGAGAAAAACGCACATACACAGACAGACAAACGCACACAGAAACACACACAGAGATACACACACAGACTCGGACACGCAGACAGACACACACACACACACACACACACACACACACACACACATACACACACGCGCGCGCGCGCGCGCGCGCGCGAGCGAGCGAGCACACACACACACACACACACACACACACACACACATTCAAACACACACACACACACACACACACACACACACACACACATACATACACACACACTCGCACCCCAACAAACATACTCGCACCCACACATGCGCGCGTGCGCGCACGCACACACACACACACACACACACACACACACACACACACACACACACACACACACACACACACACACACACACACACACACACACACACACACACACACACACAAACACACACACACACACACACACACACACACACACACACACACACACTCGCGCGCGCGCGCGCGGGCCGAGGGAACGGAGTGGGTGGGGGGGACGGATATAAGTGATGGCCAGTAAAGACGTTTTCCATGGCTGTGCCACCGGGAAAAGTGAAAAGTATCATACTAGAATATCAATCATTCCCAAGGAGAAAGTCGACACTGCGCCAAAACATCTCAGCAGACAACCTGTGTGTGTGTGTGGTGGGGGGGGGGGGGGGGGGTACGTGTGTGTATGTGTGTGTGGGGGGAGGGGGACACCACTGAGACACGCTGCATAAACTCTGCGGTAGTACAATTTACAAAAAGCATTTTACCAATCGTTGCGCAAACAGGCAGCGTAACAAGATGGTATAGTCTTCAAACAGCAGAGACAGAGACGAGCGTCAAACATGAAGCTTTAAACGACTTGAGCTCCTTTCAGTTTAAAATGCACTTCATCTGGCACACAATCCAAGTAAGTGATGCGCTTAAGAGTCAGACGTAAAACAATCAGTACTTACATTGGTTAGAAGGTCGATCGTCGTAGCTATGCGTGAAACGGTTATCACTGTCCCACAGGACTGGTCAGTGCTCAGCATCTGACGTCGCTGCGGCTTCGGTGTATGATGCTGTGACAACAGTTCGGTTCAGCTCTTGACGTCCTTTTTCTCTTCTCTCTACAGGTGTCCGCCGTGAGTACTTGATATGGCAGACGTGGGGGAGGGATGGGAAGTAGGGGGGGGGGGGGGATGACGTGCTACATGGCAAGTGCCTTTTGCATGTAATGGAGGATCGAAGAATCTGTTCGGACTGCTTTCTGACTTTCTCGTTGGGGACAAGGTTCATCCACTGCATGCCCAGAATCTTTCTGAGGCAACTCAAGCCGAATACATCGAGCTTCTCTTTTGCAACTTTCAAGCGTCATGTTTCGCAGCTGTACAAAAGGAAGTACCTTTGAATCAACTTTGGTTTTCATTAAATCTTGCCCGACCACGTTTTGTTGAGTTGGTAGAATGCTGCTAAGGTTGTTTTTTTTTTTGTTTCTAGGGTTCAGCTCGTTGACACCATATTTGTTGATGGAGCCTTCCTCGTGCTTGAAATTATCGACTACATGGATATGATTATGTCCAATGAACATGTGTCTTTGTGGCCTGACATTACGGTCTTTGTCTTCTTTCCTCTGGTACCCAGACCGAGTTCCCTCAGTTATCACCAATAGCCGTAGTTGTAGCAGACATTTTGGATGGTCTGACATTGATGCGATGTCCTCAGCAAAGTCCAGGTGCAATAGCGCATGTTCTTCATACTAGCTGATGACTTCGTTTGGAGTTGATTTCTTCAGACCTTGTCAATTGCCACTGTTATGTTTGTAAAGAAATGGAATGGTTGTTATTAGATTTGATGACTGTGTTCAGAGATTATGTGCTCATGTAAGACAAGGCTACAGACAGGTCGACCCAACCAGAAGGTGGCATTGCCAGCAGAAGGCGCCAAGGTGGCAGATAGGCGCAGGGCCAGGCAGCCTACTTTCCTTGCATCAGCAGCACAGGGGACTGCTCTTGAGGCCGTGGGACAGTTCGGTGACGAGGTACTGCCATTCTTCGAGTTTACCGTGGCCTACACGACCAGCAGGGACCTACCCATGGGAAAAGGAGTGTAGTAGTACTTTTCTTTAACCTACAAATTAAAGAAAAGATAACTTTAAAAGCGAACTCTAAGTCAAGGAAAATATCCGAAAGAGACATGCCTGATAATGACGGTAAGTATGCTTGAAGGGGCAAACAACCAAACAAGACATGAATGCTAGTTAATCTTTTCTCGCCACAAATACATTTTGCGTTATTACTGTACTTGGTTTTTTTAAGCATCAAGTTTTATTCTATAGTATATAGAAATAAAATTTCTGTATTGATGCAAATTACTTATTTTAATATTAGGGTTATTAATAAGCTTTCAAAACATAACAGCTGAGTGTTATTTGCATTAATAGCTAGACCTTGTTGATTGTTTTGTTTCCTGAATCGACTATAAATTGTTTGTTTTAACATGTTATATCCCTCTTGTAAAGTAAGATGCAAATATAAAGGCGTCACTGAGTTTTCATTCCTAGCACCTCTTTTTGCTTTTCTGTCAACAAGTTCATTGCCGAAAATACCACAATGTGAGGGAATCCAACAGAATGTGACTTCCGTTCCTTTGCACATTATACATGAATAAGATGACATATTTCCTTTAAAATGGGATTATTATTGAGCGAGTTAGAGAACTTTATAGACTGTAGAACAGACATCGAATCGACCATAAAGACCACTTTAACATTGAGTGTGGTAAATCAATTAAATAAGATAAAGCCATAATAATGGCTACCATTTCCGCAACATAAATTGATCTGTGCTTTCCAATATAATAAGTCTTTTCCACTTTTAGTGAAGGTATTACAAAAGCAGAACCTGCCTGATTAGTATGTAACAAGGAGCCCATCAGTGTATACTTTAAGATGATCTGAATATTTATTTATAGTATGCATTTTTACTGTATATGACAAAATATTTGGTTGATCGTTTTTACTAACATCTGTATAATCAAGATCAAAATTTGCTCGGTTCCTTTCCCAATCAGGAAGAGAATTAGATGTCGTTTTCAACAGAGAATCAAGACTGATGGCGGATTCTTCCAAAAGATCTGCTGTATAGGAACCAATGGTGGAAAGAGACACAATCGATTGAGCTCTTTTAGGATAATGAGACTCGGGCTTCACAGCAATTTCAATGCTATTCACGTCTTCATTTGAAGAGCATTAAGTACATATTTCGAAACAGAAACAGCCAATTTTCTGTATTCGTCCAAGGATAAAACATCAAGTTCTCTATAAGTTCGCATAGTAGATGCATGGAAAGGAACACCAAGACACAGTTTATAGGCCTTGCTATCTATACTTTGCAATTTTTGTAACAAATATTTAGGAGCACTGAAGAATGCCTCTTGTGCATAAGATAGTTTAGATCTAATCAGAGATGTCACTAAATGCTTTAAGATTTTTGCATCCTGACACCAACTTTGCTGGCTAATAATTTTTAGGAAATTAAGGGTTTTCCTAGCTTTATATTAAAAGATATTGTATATGATAATTCCACGTTAGTTTTAGACGTCAAATACACTCCCAAAAATTTGACTAAAGATTTATATTCAAGAGCAACGCCATCCAGTTTGAATAAAGGCAGCTCAGTAGGAGCTGCACCATTAATAAATAAAACCATATATGTTTTTTTCACTAGAAAATATTAACCGTTATTAAACATGTATCTACCAAGACTGTCAAGATCAGCTTGATATAGTTTTCTGTAATAGTTTTATTCACGCTTAGTTGTGTTTTTTCTCTCAATGAAGTATTTAACCATATGCATAAATCATCCGCATATTGTACTACTGTAACGTGTTTGCTTACATGTTTCGGAAGATCGCTCATCAGAATATTAAACACATTGGAGCTATTACTGAGCCTTGTGGAATGCCCATTTGCAATGATTTTTTTAAAACCAGAATATATATTTTTTCTACCCTGACTTGCAGGATCTATTTTGTAGGAATTCTCTGATATAATAATAAAGATTGCCACTCAAACCAATGTCTTTAATTTAAATAATAATTTCATATGCCAGACACTGTCAAACGCCTTTTTTACATCGAAAAAGGTAGCTAAAACACTTTTTCGTCTAGCGAACTGATATTTAATTTGTGTTTGTAATTTAACGATGTGATCAATTGTTGACC
The DNA here is from genome assembly GCA_016801955.1 of Conus betulinus. Taxonomy (NCBI): domain Eukaryota; kingdom Metazoa; phylum Mollusca; class Gastropoda; order Neogastropoda; family Conidae; genus Conus; species Conus betulinus. The sequence goes on along the minus strand of JADBJO010016424.1, from coordinate 22,102 downwards.
TACCTTTCCGGAAACCAGCTTGGTTATGTGGAATTATATTATTTTTTATCACAGTAGTGAATCAGTCTATTCAACACTATTTTTTCCATAACTTTTGAAACATGGGAAGTCAAGGCTATTGGCCTATAACTGTTGACATTTGTAGCAGGTTTACCTTGCTTCAAAACAGGAATAATAATTGACTGCTTCCAGACTTCTGGCATACTACCACTAGACCAAATTTTTTTTAAAGATCGTCAACAGAAAATAGATGAAATTATCTGGTAAATGTTTTTTCATCATTTTCGTTCGAAATCGCATCTATCCCTACCGACGAAGTTTTATTAGCTAACGAAGAAAGGGCATCATTAACTTCATGTATAGTTATAGGGGCATTAATATAATGATCATTATTAGAATGTGGCTCATTAAAAGCATTACTTTTTTCTTCTATTTCTCTTTGTCTTCTGCATTGTGGCAGAAGACTTTCTGTGCGCATGCTCTTAGAAAAACTATCAGCAAATGCTTCCGCCTTTTCCTCAGAAGTTGGAAAATTATTATTTTTTCAGTTTAACAGGGTACCGAGGAAGATTAATTCCTTGTTTTTTTACATCTCTAAATTTTTTCCATACTTTCTGAAAATCTTTATAATGAGAGACTTGTTCAGCGCAGAAAAGATGACCAATATAATCGTTTTGATTTGGCCACTACCCTATTAGAATGTGTGTTTGCATCTTTCATTTCTTGATGTGCCTTTTGTAATCTGTCAAACAGACTATTAGGTTCCCCCATTTTTAGGTTTGTCTCCTTTTCTTTTTCTTTACCTCAGACTTTATTTTAATGTATTCTTTATATTTCATTTTCTTGAATGTTACAGCTTCTTCGCATTCTTTTGTCCACCACACATTTCCAACATGATTACTGTTTTTGATATTTCCACATTTAGGAATAGATTCATCCGCAGCCAACAGTATCATGTCTTTGAATTTGCCATAAAGAGCATTTATGTCCTCACTGGTGTCATCAATCCAATTTACATTTTTTGATGAAAGAATGGAAGAAAATTTTTGCCAGTCTGCAAATTTATAATTATATTTGGGTATTTTGTCTTGTGGATATTTTTTCATGCTCGCAGATGTTCTTGAGCGAAATTTTGAGTGGCAAGTGGTCACTTCCAAGTGTCTTCAAGCAAGCTGCTGCCAACAGCAGTCAAAAGCTAATTGCGGAGATATTAAAGTAAGATCAATGGCACTGGGTCTATGAGTGGAAACATCTGGGAATCTCGTGACACTACCATCGTTTAATAAACACAAGGAAGAGTCTACAACATTTTCAACAAATCGATTGTTTGTTACTACAGAACAGTCTTTGTCCCAGAATGGACAGTGGGCATTAAAGTCACCACCGACCAGCCATTTTCAGGAGATGCTTGAAATGAATGTAACCATTCAGTATTTCGATCATTTGGCCCTTTTGGCAAATAGACAGAGACAACATTTAGAATGTCATTGTCTTTAATTTTCACACTGGCTGCACAAGAGTATAAATCCGATTGATCCTTTGGAACTGATGGACATAAAGAATAGGCAATGCCTTCTCGGATGTAAATGGCACAGCTTATTCTTTCCTTGGAATCAGATACTTTATTGTGTACTGGGGGATAGTAAAATTGGATAATCTTGGAAGCTTGGGTTTGCACACATTTAGTGATTGCAAAATTAGAATGTCGTAATCTGTATTGGCAAGATGTTGGATCAAATAGGATTCATTTGTCCAAATAGACTAGCATTCACTGTAAAATTGAAAGCTTGTTTAACGACTTATCAGGCATGTCTTCACACAAGGGGCTAATATGTAAGGAAGAGAATTAAAAAGAAAAATTATAAAAATAAAAATAACAATATCTGGAATTCAGACTACAGCATAAAAATAGAGTAGAATTTAGAACCGGCAATAGGTGAACAGCAGGACTAGTGCACGATGTGTATCAGAGTCAAATGCTGATGTTGACGCAAAACTACAACGATACTTTGCAGCCCGTCTTGTAGTTAATACCATTGTTCCAAGCCGTCAAACATATTCCAGCGCCGCCCAAGATGATGATCTCCAACGAAGAAAGCTGTTCTTCAGGACTCCAGTAGTAGCGCTGGGTGGGAGGCTGGCGTGAGAGACGTCTGGCGGTTCTCTTGGGCTTGGTCCAGAAGCGATTCCTGACATGTCTTCCAATGTTCCCTGCAAGCACACTCGATCCTCTGACGTTCGGGTGAAGTCCATCCTTCAGGGTCATGTAGCTGGCTTTCAGATTGTCGTGAGCAATGAACGACACGTTCTTGATGTTGAAACAGGTCCATGGTGGTTAGTGCATAAACAGCTGACGTTGGACCTCAAGTTCAGCGTCCTGGACTGGGGCAATCTTACTCACCATAATCTTTGTGTTGGGGTTTTCACTGGCAAAGTCTTGTACGCATTTGCTGAAAGCTTTGCTGCTTACCTTTGCATCTCCATTCTTGATGTCATTCAGGCCACAGTGAACTACGACCGCATCTGCTGTTTGTTCAGTAGAAGAATGGACATTTTCAAATGCCTGACGAAGATCTTTTGTGGTATAAGTCTTTTGGAGATCTACTTGAAAGCCAAATGAACGCCCTAATCTTTTTGCATTGATCCCTTTTGCAATGGAATCATGAAACATGAGAACCTTGGGGAAGTCACAATTACTTTCACTTTCGAACGAGTTTTGACGTTGTTTTGGGAACCGAGGATTGACGTCACAATTGAGATTGCCGTCATCACTTCTGTTTGATGTTCTTATGCTTTTTTCATTCATTTTCCCTTCAGATTTTGATTTTGCGTTTGATGCACCGGTCGTTTCCGATTCGCGGAACTAGCGGGAGTTGCCTTTATAACGTCAGCATAGCTACGATCCGCAGTATACCTGCAATCCGAATCATCTGTCTGCGTTTGGCTGTTCGTGATCGATACCTTTCGATCTGCTTTCACCGTAAATCTCGATGCTTTCGTTAGACTCGAAATGAGAGTATTTTTTCCGTTACGGTCGTTTCAAGTCTTGAGATTCGGTCACACAAATTGGAAATGATATTGCGCAGTTCGATTATTTGACTTACGGTGCATCCTGGGTCCTCTTGATGATCCGTCGAACTCGCTTCACCGTCTCTTCCTCCATTTGCGCCTTGCTGATTTTGTTGAAGGTTTCGATTCAAAACTTGCTTCAGCAAAGAACAATCTTCTTGAGGTTTTTTTCACGGGCACAGAAGTTTCTTTGCTTGCTGTTGAGCTAGCGCGACTTCCCAGACTCCTTGAGCGTGTGTGCTTAGTCATCGTCGTAGAGTTTTGCGAAAAAATCAGCACAGTTCTGCTTCAGTTGTTTCCTGTGTTCGCCATCTTGTCACGTGTTGCCAAGCTCTGTCTTGGTACTGAAAAGCATGAACTGCTTTGGATTTTGTTCCCCCCGACCCTTAGTTTATTTGAATCCTTCTTCCGTGAGACGTCATGTGAGTGGTTCGTTGGGACCGGCCTTTTCTGGATACAACGTCCAGGGAGCTGAGTCTATGGGCTTGGCTGTTTTTGGTTGATTGCTTTGTGTTAGGATTCTGGTAAAGTCACCAACCGCCCTGGAGACCCTTCGAGCGGTTGTGGGCAGGAGTAGCTCTGAAGTGTATGTCAATAGTGTTCGTTGGTTCCCGCTACGAGGACTGTCCTCATGGACTGGTGTCCCTGGCAGTTCCTCAGGTTCGATGCCATCGTTGTTCCGCCGCTTACCTGTCCTGGAGCTGACCACAGACTCAGTGCTGCATTGTTTTGTCCAGTGGCACGTCGTGGAGACACCATCCCACGTTCTGGCTGGGGGCTTCCCAGGAACCGGCTGCTGTCGTCGCTGACAGACTGGTGGTCACTCTTGCTGTTCCTGCTGTCTGTGGGCAGCCTGCAGTGCCAGACAACTGTTCTGGGCTGCAGGACGCCCTGTCAGCCCTGTTAGTCTGCTTGGTGGTTGCAGTTAGCTGGTGTTAGGCTGAACGCTCCTTTGATGTTGTGTGTAAAACAAGTTATGCCCTCTGCCACGTCACGCTAACACAGGCATGCATTCACACACATTTCACACGCTTGTGCCCATGTTTCGTCACCTTTGTCATCTTTATATTGTCTCTGTCGTCGCCTGGTTGTCGTTCTTGTCGTCTTGTCCTTTGCGACGTCATTTTCAGCGCTTCTTCGCCGTCGCCGTCATCATTTCTAACATCGTCTGCCGTGTTGTTTCTATCGCTTCGTCTTCGTTGTGGCCATTGCTGAAGTTGTCTCCGTTGCCATGCCGTGGCCTGGGAGAAGCCTTGAGTAATGTATTCATTGACTCATTTAAAGGGGGAAAATCACACAGTATTTGCATTACGGATTACGGAATGTATGTTAAAAAAAAACGTGACGGAGTATGAGTGACTTGATACAAGGAGGACAGGAAGCTGTTTTCTGGAAGACTTTTTTTTTGTTGCAAAAAGTGGATTTTATGACAACTGAGTAAGTCATAACCTGTGTGAGTTGATTGTAGGGGGAGCGAGCTAAAACATTTAATTTTCCCTTACTCAGTTCTGACGATTATTCTATCCACATTGCTGTGTGAGTGTGTGAAAGCCTTGCAACTTCAAACCATGCAGAAGAGAAAACAGGATGCAGAAGGCACAAAATGCCCCAGGAAAACCCTGACCATCAAGTGGAACAGCTTCGTGTCAAAGAAGCAGATGCCAACAATTTCCTGTATCAACCACCATCTGCAAGAGACTCCTCCACTGAGTAGTCTAGCCCATGTATACAAGCTCCCCACGACAAGACCTGCAAACCAGGCTGTCGAGAGAGAAGGTGAGAGCGACTCAAGATGAGTTGGCGGCAAAAAAGTGGGCAGAGACCTAGATCTAGCCCTCAAGAATGTGAGGGGTGTCAGCAGACTGGCGAAGGACCAATCACAGTGGAGTGCTTTCACCGCCTCGTTCGTCGCTGGACGCAGGAGCAGCTAAGGTCCGAGGTATGGTGTTCTACAGGCCCTGACTGTGCCCCTTTCGGTCCTTAAGCCTGTCTCAGCCCGGATTCGAACCACAAAAGGAAGCTGTGGACAGACTACCACAGAGTCAACCTTGGTTTACTGACAGGAGTAGAGAGCACTTGGCTTTGAAGCTGACGTCAACAGTTTGAACAAGTAAAAAAACAAACAAACACACACACACACACACACACACACACGCGCGCGCGCGCGCGCGCGCGCACACACACACACACACACACACACACAGTGGCTCTTATCTATCGCAGGAAGTATTAGACCATTGACACACCTGCCGAGATCACCGTTGCCAATTCTTCCATGACGACTCTCTCTCTCTCTCTCTCTCTCTCTCTCTCTCTCTCTCAGGATTTTTTTTACCACTATACATTTGCCTTTCGTGAACATCTCCCCCACTGTCTCATAACTCGGACGGACATTTTTTTTTTAAATTGAACTTCAGTTTTTTTTTCCATTGCAGACTGATCATCAACCAATTCTCCATATCACCCGACTATGCCATTGCCAACAGTTTGGGCAAGAGCGGCTATCAGGGGCAGCATTGTTGAGGAACTTATAACATATGGTGTCAGTTTATAGTGTGTGCGTTTTGATACAGGAAGCCAGTGAAGTTGCGACAGAAGAGGGGAGATGTGGTCAGTCTTTTTCTTCTCGAGTACAAGGTGTGCGGCATTGTTTTTTGCATGTGTTGCAGGGTGTGAATAGATGATTCATTGACACCAGAAAGGAGTGAGTTGCTGTAGTCGATATGAGACATAATGAAAACAGGGCAAATTCGACAGTTGCTTCAGTAGATAGATGTTTTCTGATCAGGCTGATGCGATGAAAGTGGTAGTAGCAAGATTTGGCGGTTTTGGTCACAAAGTTTTGCATGGAAAGGGTAGAATCAAGGTGGACACCCAGATTCTTGGCGGAGTCGGAAATTGGAATGGATGTGTTGCTTAGTTGAAGAGAAAGAGAGGGGTGCAGTTGAGAGAGCTTTTGAGTGTGCAGATCAGAATTGCTTCTGTCTTGTCGTCATTGAGCTGAAGTTTATTGTTTGTAAGCCAGTTCTTAACGTCAGAGTAACAGTAAGATATGCGAATCAAGAGGGTCTGTACATTGTTCGGCGAGTCAGTCATGAAGTTGGGTGTCTTCGGCGTAGAAGTGGTGTTTAAGGGAGTGGGATTTGATGATGGTTGACATGGGAGAGAGGTGTAAAGAGTGAAGAGAACAGGTCTGAGAACAGATCCTTGTGGAACACCACGGGTCAGATTTGCAGGCCTAGAATGAGTGCCATTGATGAGCACGGTCTCTTTCTCTCTGAGAGGTATGAGGTGAACCAAGAGAGGGCCGTGTCAGAGATACCAAAAGTGTGCTGGAGTCTAGAGAGGAGAGTAGTAAAGCCAATGGTATCAAAGCTGCAGACAGGTCAAGGAGAGTAAGAAGAGACATTTTACCAGAGTTGGTTGCAAGGAGGAGGTCGCTGAGAATGTGGAGCAGGGCTGTTTCAGTACTATGGAACTGGCGATAAGCTGACTGAAAAGTATTGAGGAGACTGTTGGCAGACAGGTGAGAATTCAGCTGATTGAGGGCTACCTTTCTAACAGTTTTTGACAGGAAAGAGAGGTTACAGATAGGTCGGTAGTATTTTTTTTTCAGTTCGTTTGGATCAAGGTTGTGTTTCTTGAGGAGAGGGGGGACAATGGCAGGTTTCAAAGAATCACGGGCAGTTCCAGTTTCTAGGGGAGTGTTGATAATGTCAGTAATGAAGGAGGAGAGTAGGAAAACAGTCGGAATAGAGAGAAGCTGGAAGAGGATCAAGTTCACAAGTTTTGAGAGACATGGATCTGATTGTATTGAGAAGTTCTTCCTGTGAGACCAGGGTGAAAGTGTTAAGGGGTGAACCAGAGAAGGGTGGGTCGAGGGGTAGGGCTGACAAGGTGTTGTGTCAAGCTTTTCACGAAGGGTTTGTATTTTGGTGGTGAAGTAGTTTGAGAATACAGGAAGTTCTTCATGGGGGGGTGTTGATGGGAGAGGCGAGCTTTTTTGTGTGCCAAGAAGATGATTCATAGTTGTGAAGAATTCTTCAGAGGAAGAGGTCACAATTTTGTTTTGAAGGTAACTGGTTCTGGCAGATGCGATAAGGGTGGATACTCGTGTTTTTGCATTGTGGAAGAGTTGCTTGTGAATGGTGAGTTTAGATTTGTGCCATCGGCGCTCATCTCTGCGATGGCACACTTGGCATGGGCAAAATCTCTGGAGTTAGCCAGGGGGCAGGGGTCGGGTGGGTAAGAGACGAGTTGTAGCTGGGGCGTGAGTGTCAAGGAGATGGCGGAGAGTGGTGTCAAAGTGTTCAGCGAGGTTGTGTGACTTTTCAGAAAGGAGACGGGAAGCATCAGATGAAAAAGTAGAGAGATTGATAGATTTGAGATTACGGCGAGTTACGGTATGCCTGGTACGAGTAGCAGGGGAGATGTTGAGAAAACAGAGAATTGCACTGTGGTCGGATGGCAGGGCAGAAGTTAGCTGAATGAAATACAATTGTGAGAAGCTGGATTGACGTGATCACGAGAAATGATCGAGTCTCGTGTGACCTGCTTGTTGGGCTGGTTCAGAAATGTGTCATGTTGTGGTTGGACAGAGAGCTGCAGATGTGTTTGTGTGTCATGGGAGTCAGGTTTGTCATAGTGGACATTAATGTCACCAAGGATGAGAAGGTTTTTCCTGGTAAAAGGCTGTAGTGGTCGAGTAGTTGATCAAGTCAGACAGAAACATGGATGTGGTGAGCTTGTTGGCGGAGCTAGGTGGAGGTCGATAGACACAGGAGAAGGTGATGGGATGTGGGGTGGATTGGTGGGATACTTCAACGTATTCGAAAGAAGGATGGAGAGAAGGAAGAGGCTGTTGGAAAGGTAGGGGAGGATGGAGGTAGTCGTTATAGAAAATGGCAATACCGCCAGCTAGAGATGGACAGGGGAAGGAGGCAAGCGTGTAGCCACTCGGGGTGAGACACTTTTCAACTGGTTCATGACCGACTGAGTTAAGCCATGTTTCAGTGAGAAGTGCAATGTGTACTTCTCCAAGATGAAATCAGCTTTTACAGTTGCTTTGCTGTCTTTGCATACAGATCGAGCATTGAACAAACAAATTTTCAGTTTGTTAGGTAAACAGACAATGAAACATGGCTTATGATAATTCCTTTGAAACATTTTGACGATTTTGAAGGCCGGGAGACTTGGAGAAAAAAGAGGATGAAAACTGAGGCAGTGAAGGCGAGTCACGGAACACAGAGTCACATGTTGATGATTGAACAGAACAGGAGTGAGTGTTACAGGGGCTGCACGGAGATGACGAAGACGGTGATGGTCGGGGCGAAGTCGGGGATAGTAGTGGCTAAGGATCAGGAGACAGAGGCGGTTGAGAAGGTAGAGCCGCTGGGACAGGAGACACAGGCGAAGATGGCAGAGATGAAGCAAACGTCAGAGGGAGCAGGAGAGGGGGGGGTTGGGAGCTGTTGAGGAAAGGACGAGGGTGGAGACGAATATGGCAGAGGGGTGGTTGACGTCAGTTACAGTGGTGAAAGTGGTAGAGAAGCAGAGGTGAGGAAGACAATAAGGGTGAAGGAAGATGAAGTGGTGGAGGAGGAGGGTGGGAACAGGCAGGAGTTGAGATGCAAGGGCACTCTGACAGAGTGGCAGAGAGTGAGGAGGCTGGAGATGTGGTGACAGATTCAGCGGCTGCTGAGAAGCCAAGCAGCCCAGAACAGCCAGCATGACCATGCTGAGAGTGGGTGCTGGCAGCTGAGGTGTACTGTTGTTGGGACGTGGTGTGTCAGGCAGGCCAGTGGTAGGAGGAGTCGCATTGCGTTGGACAGGGACAGCTGGATGCAGGTTGTACCCAAGGCGGTGGAGGAGTCCAGCTCGACAGTGCCGTGTAGAGTGGGGCTTCAGACATGGCCCCAAATGACGGATGCGCTGGTAAGACCTGTCTGCTGAGGTAGCTCTTGCAGTCTTTCAGCACTCACTGCCCAATTTGCTTGAAGAAGGACAATCCATTGCGGTAGGGTAGTTGGGGGTGGTGGGTGGGAGTTAGACAAGAATTTGGCTGGTTGTAATACTTGTATGGTCAGATTTCAACCACCCGAAGTAATTGAGTAGGAAATACACAATGCACAGTAGATTGAATGTAATATAAACACAGACAAGGCTAGGTGGTGGTGGTATTTGTTGTTTCGTTTGTTAGTTTTCAAGAACATCTGAAGTTGTATTAGAAAAGCAAACAAACAAACAACAACAACACAACAACAACAAACAAGTTCACAGTGGCCTGCATGCATACTGACAAGACAAACAGCAAATTGACGAGCTGTGTTCACAGTCGCAACAGTCTACAAAATTTTGATGGTTGAAACATAGGCCAACACAGTAACCTGGGCCCTCAGAGGGCGCCACAACGTCCGTCACACGACAGCCCCCATGGACTATCCAATACCGGTGACCCTGATGGACTCAAACCAAGGCCACAGACGTGGAGAGGACATCGAAACTGAGATCACCACGAGTGCAGGGCATGAAGGGCCACAGACTGTGATACTTTTTTTTAAAATGATGATTGATGAGAATGAGCATGATGAAGATGATGCTACGGATTTCCATTCCAGTCTGACTGCATGACATGGCTTTACGCTACGTTTACTTTCATAATATATTCCAGCATCAACAAGGCCTGAGAGATACAGACACTTGCAGTGTTGATCAGGTAATTTGAGCAACACTTTCAGAGAGGCATCCATAAAGTGGATGAAACTCGACTGTATGATCCCAGCCTTCCCACTGACCTCGTAGCAAACTCAACTCTGGGTAGGAGTCGGTCGGGTAAGAAAAATCTCACATAACTCTGATGGGAATCGAACCCACGACCTCCCATCCAGGAGCTCACAACACTAGCCATTTCGCCACAATAGTTGGTTTTTCTTCTTCTTCTTTTCAGAAAGACTTGAGTGTATGATACTCTTAAATAACTTGTAACATCCTGATGGATTGTTTTGAATGTACAGATTGGAATTTGTTTTTGAATTCTAGTTTTGACATTAACGAAGCCACCGATGTTATTTCCAGCTGCATTTCTTTCTGTGAAAACATGATTGTACCTACTAAAACTATCAAAATATTTCCCAACAACAACCTTGGGTTACAAAATCTCTTAAAGTAACTCTAAATGAGAAAAAAATAGCTTTTCAATCAGGCAATAAAAGCGATCGTAAGGTTGTACAAAAGAAACTGCAAACAGAGATTGAAGAATCAAAGACAGCTTACAAGAGAAAAGTCGAAAACATGTTCCAGAATGGAAATATGCGAGATGCGTGGAAAGGAATAAAGGTTTTATGAGGTTCAGGAAAATGTTCAAACCAAAATATTAGTAACAAAAAAACAGCAAAAGAATAGAAGCAATTTGCAGAAAAGCTGAAAGATTTTTACTGTAGATTTGATGATAAAGATTTTAGTAAAGAATTAAAGGAAGTGAAGGAAGAACTCCAAAGCAATGTTAAAAACGATGTTGTTGGAAGTGATTCTGTTGTGATTGAGGAAAATGATGTTCAGTCTTTTTTCAAACGTTTAAATGTGAGAAAGGCAATGGGCCCTGATAATATCTGTGGAAAATTGTTGAAGGTGTGTGCTTCTCAGCTCCCCTATGTTTACAGTCGTTTGTTTACCTGGTCACTTAGAGAATGTATAATTCCTGTTTTATGGAAAAATGCCACTGAATGTCCTGTTCCCAAAAAACGCAACCCAAGCTGTTTAAATGATTACCGACCAGTTGCCCTCACATCTGTTGCAATGAAATGTCTTGAAAGAATTGTCCTCTGTTCTGTTTTAAAGAAGATACTACACAGTACCGAGACCCGTTTCAGTTCGCATACCAACAGAACAGATCAACAGATGATGCCACACTCACACTTCTCCATCATGCTTTTTCACACCTCGAAAAACCTGCCTCCTTTGTACGCATTCTCTTTATTGATTTCTCATCAGCATTCAACACCCATACAACCACATCTGATGGCAAAGAAACTCATTAACATAAATGTGTGTAACAAGCTCATTCTTTGGATAATTGATTTTCTTACACAGAGGACACAGTCTGTTCGATATCAAAGTGTTGTTTCGTCTTCCAGAGTCATTTCAACTGGCGCACCCCAGGGTACTGTTTTATCACCAGTGCTTTTTACTCTGTACACAAATGATTGTTCAGGAAGTGATTCAACTTTGTACATTAAATATTCAGATGACTCAGCACTTGTGGATCTCTCCAACTCTGATTCTGTTTACTTAAAGGAGGTTCAAAGATTTGTTGACTGGTGCGATCATAACTATCTTGATCTGAATGTAACAAAAAGGAAAGAAATGTTGATTGATTTTAGAAAGAATCCAAAAGCTGTACCACCACTTTTTATCAAAGGGGCTGAAGTAGAACGTGTTGAATCATACAAATATTTAGGAACTTTTATAGATAATAAGCTGAATTTTAAATCCCATGTTGAGTATGTCCACAAAAAATGTCAAACCAGATTATATTGTCTTCGCAAGCTGCGATCATTTCATGTGAATACTGACATTCTTCGGACATTTTATTCATGCTTCTTGGAATTTGTTTTAACTTTCTCATTTATGTGCTGGTATGGTGGGTTGACTGTGAAGAGTAGAAATGTGCTTGAGAAAGTGGTGAACGTGGGAGGAAAAAATCGTTGGTGAGAGACAAAAAAAAGTCTGAGTGAGCTGTACAGGTGGTGCCGTGTTGTTTGTAAAGCGAAGAAGATTGCGTGTGACCAGACCCATGTTCTTGCAAATCAGTATGACCTTCTTCAGTCAGGACGAAGATATCGATCGGTTAAAATGCAGAAGTGTCAGATTTAAACAAAGTTTTATTCCCCTGTCCATTGATTTTATGAACCGAGGAGATGTTTAATTGAAATCCAAATTCCTGTATATGAATGTATGTCGTATGTGAGAAAATGGGTAATGTGACTAAATTATTGTTTATTTGCTGTGAATGTGTGTGACCACAAATTAATTTCTCAAATTGAGATAATAAAGTTTACTCTTGACTTGAACTAATGGTGTCCTAAACGTACTGACAGCATGTTTTTAATTTCATATTGGTTGGTTTCCACCACCACCACCCCTCCCCCCGAATATTGCCAAACAAACCTTTTCTGATTCACCTGAATACTGTCAACTTAAAGCAAATGGACACTTGGTTCTTGTCATGACGTCACCATTCACTGAGTATATCACAATGGGATGAAACGAAAGTGAGGATAATATGCGTTCCTCACAGATAGATGTCACTGTGCCATTCGGAAATGTGCTGAGCTTCAGGGAACTCGATGATCCACCATTGACCGTCACACAGAGTTATTTTAAAACAGCCAAGAAATTCCATCCGTTTTTCAAAAGGTATATTGTCAGTTGCGAGCCTTTTTGGCGTTGGGAAAGTGTATGACTTTGAACCTAATGCTTTTCATATGTACAAGGTTAATATTATGTCATTTACTGTTGAAGTTTCCAGTGACAGTTTCATGAAAGGAGGGGAGAAGATTGCACCATGTTTCCAATTGTTCTTTTCTTATTTGACACAGGATAAAGTACCCCAGAAGCTACCCAGTGTGTTCTGGAACTGCTCCACAGAACATTATACGACCTTTCATCCCCACGTGCACTGTAACCTGCAGATAGATTGTGAAGATGGAAGGGACGGAACTGAGCATTGTCCCCACAGCAGTACAAGCTGTCAGGGCTTCGTGGCATTGTGTGACCGTTGTTACAAAATCGTCAGAAATCTGACTGGATTTAAAGATGATAAGTTCAACGGCAACAAACTGGGCAATGAATATTGCAAATCCTTCAGCGGCAGACTAGCAGTTCCTGCATGTACGTTCAACCCATAATAGGTACTTGCGTAAATTCAAAAGAGATTTTGGAGTGACTTGCCACTTCTCTGGGTTGGATTATATGCAAATGACATGTCACTGCCTGATATATATAGGTATGTTCTACACAATGACAAAACTGTGGGTTTTTTTTTTTTTCATTCTTTCTTCCGATTACTTGATATATTGTATCTGAACTCTCGTTTTGTTCTGTCACTTCAAAATGGGTATGCTTTGCTGCCCATGAAAACACGAAGAGTGTTTGCGTGTACATTTTCTGGGGGCGATTTGTGAAATAAAAACAATCGAGACTGATGACATTTTTCATTATAAAAAGATAATTTCCATGCCAAAGGCAGACATGTCGGTGCCAAAGGGACTACCTTCGATGTCGAAGTGCCACGGTGGTCAAACGACTTACACATTTCTATTATGTGGTTCTGGCCAACATAAACAGGAGCAAACGACTGCTTGCTATTTCTCATATCAAGAATCACGTACAGGTAAGTTTGAATTATCCAATTCTATAGCACTAACTCCTGTATTTTCATGCAGTGATGAAGTAACAGCTTCGTCTTACACTTTCCTGTGTGACTATGGAAGTGATTGCCCTGATTCAACAGATGAATCCTTTTGTAAGCATTCTCTTTGTGTTGGAACATTCACTTGTGAAAATGGTGAATGTCTGCCATTTTACAGGGTTTGTGATCAACGTTCCACCTGACAGGACGAATCAGACGAGAACTGCTTTGCTTTCGAGAGAGATATACATCACTTTTCCCGGGAACCTTCTCCTGTTCTAACCAGCTGCCAAGGCTTCGGATATTTTTTTTACAGTACCATTAGCCATCAATGACTCCTGTCCTGACAGTCATTACCGCTGTCCTGGAGAGTTCAATGATTGCCTTCCGGTTTACACACGATGCAATGGGATGTATGATTTTATAAGACGTGAGGACGAAGAGGAATGTGGGGAGATAAACTTGTCCAGGGCTTTTTCGGTGTAGGCATTCAACAACATGTCTCCATAGTGACCACATTTGTGATCACTGGCCGCACTGCCCCAAACACGAGGATGAACGATGGTGTGATACTGCTTGCTCACTGGGCTGCCTCTGTCAAGTTAACACTTTTCTTTGTCCTCAGCCTTTTCGTGCTGAACTTTTCCCACAGATTCGATATCTGGATGCTACAAAGAATGATACTGTCTGATGTGAGTAAGAATACCTACCTCATTTATCTGGTTCTTGACAACTGTTTCTGTGACATACCTTCCAGAAGTAGAATTGTTTCATTTGAAATTCCTGAATCTCAGCAACAACAAACTTCAATTTATCAACCTGACCATTTTCCTTGGCTTAGAAAACCTGCAGTCTTTGACTCTGTCGAGTAATCCCATCACATCAATACATGCCGATAACTCTTCAGCTATCCAACAAAATCTACTCACAGTGGTGGATCTGTCACACACAAGACTGATGATGTTTGATTCTGAGGTTCTTAAGGAACTTCCTCGTTTACAGAAATTAGATTTAAGTTTTACGTCTATCCATACCATCAGTCCAAATGGTATCTACTTCACGTCACAGATGACTGAATTGTACATGGAGGGCAGTCCAGATAAAGTATTTAGCCCCAAATTTTTTCGAACATTTGCTCTATCTACATTTTGTCTCTGCAGAGAATTATAAGTTATGCTGCAGTCAAGTGCTTCCTCGTAATTTAGACTCCTTGTCCTGTATTGCACCCAAAGATGAAATTTCATCTTGTGAAGATTTACTGCACTCATGGATATACCGTGGGTTTCTGTGGCTGATGCCTGTCTCTCGGTGACTGGCAATGTCTTCTGTTTCTGTGCCCGTTTATTTGCGAGGAGTATGGCGTCGTCCAGTGGGTACAGCATGTTTGTCACCAGCCTCACCATAGCGGACTTTGTGATGGGGGTGTACATAACTGTCATAGGAGTGTGGCTGATGAACGTTTCCGTGGTAATTATCTTCATCATGATGACTCATGGAAGAGCAGTGTTCCTTGTAAGGTGGCTGGTTTCCTGTGCCTGATGTCCAGTGAGGTGTCAGCTTTCATCATCTGCCTCATCACTTTAGATCGTTTCATGGTGCTGTGCTTTCCGTTTAGTTCCATGCGCTTTCAGAGAACATCAGCACTGGTAGTGTGTGTTTATCGGTCTGGCTGACTGGTTTATTTCTTGCCTTGTTGCCTTTAATGCCAGTAACATCACACGGGGAGTTTTACAGCCAGACAGGAATCTGTATTCCACTGCCAGTTACACGGCAAGCATTCAAAGGAAAAGTTTATTCTTTCAGCGTGATGATCGTCGTCAATTTTATTCTGTTTCTATTAATCTCAGTGGGTCAGGCCTTCATCTGTTGGTCAATACAGCAAACCGCCTTAAAGACAAGCTGAACGAATGTACCTCACGACATGACGATTGCTCAGCGGTTGATTACAATTGCACTAACAGACTTCTTGTGCTGGTTTCCCATTGGATTGTGTGGCATGCTGGCCCTGGCGTGTCTCCCTGTACCCAGTGAAGTGAATGTGGCCTTGGCTATATTCGTACTTCCTTTAAATTCTGCCATCAACCCATTTATGTCTCCTTTCAACACTTTGGCAGAAAAGCGAAAAAAGCAGAAAGAATCTGACCTATTGAAATGGATGGAATCTCAGACTGATTTGAATTCAACATGAGCTATTTTCGTTTGTTGCAATCGTATAATGATTTTCGGACAGTTTTGCTGACCTTGAGTCTTGCACCAGGCTAATGTTGGCAGCTCGAAGGCACGGCCACCGATTCTCTGCTGTTTTTCAGGGCATTACTCTGAGGCCTATACAGCCTTTAGATTTTTCAGTCGTTCAAATCTTAGTCTAAATTACAAAATATGTCAGACCTTTCAGCGCTTCCAGTAATGTTTCTGTGGGAAAAAAGTGGTGCCTTTGTTTTACCAACTCAAAGGTGTTCAGTTTCACACTTTCTTGTGATGGAACTGATTTTGCTGTCCATCACATACAGGCGATTTTAGACTTTCAAAGGAAGAACTTTTCCATTTAAGTTATATCATCACGACATAAAAGAGAGAAGCATGGGGAATGTGATGTAACACACTGCGGAATAGCAATACGGGTGGTGGGCATAGGGATCTGTTTTCCTGCATATTGACCACTAGACTGCTTTTTAACAGTACTCTAATCAAGAGCCTTTTTTCTTACATCCCTGAAATCTTTATTACAGCTCAGCTCCTGTTTTGACACTCTCTGCTGGCTACCACCAGATGGTCCTAAGCATGATGGTGTGGTACAGACCTTGTCATAAGGAACCAGAATCTGGAATCAGCTTACCTGGGTGATCAAATGAATTTTTGTCCTAGCTCGTTTAGTCAGAGACTCTCACTATAAGTTTTAAATACTAGTCTCAACATCACATTTTCCACTGCTGTAACGGTCCGTTGGGTCCAGCCGCGCGCGCGCACGCAAGAGAGAGAGAGCAAAAAAAAAAACGCAAGCGCCATCGTGGAGGCTACTTCCAAGATGGTAGTAAATTTGAAAAAAAAAAAAAAAAAAGAGATTTTTTGTATGGCACCATATTGAAAAGAAAATAAACTGGTTCACTTTTCTTAAGCAAAGTGAAAGAATGAAATGATTAATTGTAACCTAAGCGAGTGGGCTCAAGAAGGCCGGACCAATTATATGAGAAGGGAGGGGGAAAGGGGGTGTTTAAACGGGCCTAGGAGGCCTTCTCCAATGGGTTAAAAGGGGTACAGCGTGCCAAAATACCAGTTTTCCGGATAGAAGGAGGGGGGGGGGGGGTCAGAAACCCTGGACACCCTCCTCTCGTCCGGATCTGGGACTACACTAAATGTCACAGAGTTCAAAGCATTGAGGTCTCCCTGCTTGTTCTGTGTGCTTTGTGTTATCATTTCTGCGAGGCGATCTGGTGTTGTAAGCAGCTTTCGTTTAGAGTTATGAACTTGCAATCATTTTTCTTCACGGAGCAAGAGTTACCCTACTCTTTCGTTATTAACTGTTTACTGTTCGCTGCCACATTTAAGATCGCCTTTCCAGCAATTGGTCAAGCATTTCAGGAATCAATTACAAGCTGTTGTTTTTACAAGCTCTCAATTTTTTTTCTATCAAACGATTGAAAATGGTGGTGGGGACAGAGTTCCAGGCTGAAAGTATTTCAAAGAAAGACAGGAAGTATTTCAAAGAAAGACAGGAAGTATTTCAAAGAAAGACAGGAAGAAGGGAGAAAGTGAGAAAGGAAAATGGGGGGACATAAATTCACAGCGTATTTTTGAACAAGCAAGAGAAATGCTATGCGAGTGATTGTTGCGCCAGCGGACAGCAAAAGTGTGTGTGGTGTTTGTTTGACAGTTTTGGATAGCTCCAGTTATCTCTTTGTGTTAAAGGTGGTATCAGTATGTTCTTTTTAAATGCATGATACAATGGTGTAGATATTGTTTTGAACTTTTCAGTAACTTTTTTTCACAATTGCACTTTAAAGCTTTAGCTTCTGTAATTTTCATCCATCTTTGACCATAGTTCTTCACTGCAAAAGGTCTGTGAATAGTGTTCATCATTTTGACCAAGACCTAGGCTACTGTGTTGGCCTATTTTCATCCTTCTTGACCAAGGCCTAGGCTACTGTGTCGGTCTACGTTTCATCCTTCTACATTTTGTAGGCTGTTGCGACTGTGAACACAGCTCGGCAGTTTGCTGTTTGTCTTGCCAGTATGCATGCCACTGTGAACTTTTCTTTTTTCTTTTTCTTTTTTCCCTGATGCTTCAAGTGTTTTTGAAAATGACAAACGAAAAACCACCACCACCACCACCTATCCTTGTCTGTGTTTATACTACATACAGTCTACTGTGCATTGTGTATTTCCTGCTCAATTACTTCAAGTGGTTGAAACCTGATCATACAAGGATTACAACCAGCCAAATTCTTGTCTAACCACTACCCCCACCCCCACCCCCAACTATCCTGCCACAATGGATCTGTCCTTCTTCAAAACAAATGGACAATGAGTGTTGAATGACAGCATGGGCTACCTCAGCAGAGAGGTCTGCCAGCGCAACCGTCATTTGGGGGCCATGTCTGAAGCCCCGCTCTGCACGGCACTGTCGAGCAGGACTCCTCCACCACCTTGGGTACAACCTGCCCTCAGCTGCCCCTGTCCAACACAACGCGACTCCACTTACCACTGGCCTGCCTGACCCACACCTCCCGACAACAGTCCGCCTCTGCTGCCAGCACCCACTCTCAGCCTGGCCGTGCTAGCTGTTCTGGGCTGCCTGGCTTCTCAGCAGCTGTTGAATCTGTCACCACATCTTCAGCCTCCTCACTCTCTGCCACTCTGTCAGAGTGCCCTTGTACCTCAACTCCGGCCTGTTCCCCCACCCCCTCTTCCACCATTTTGTCTTCCTTCACCCCATCGCCTTCCTCACCGCTGCTACTACCACCTTCACCACTGCAATTGATGTCATCCACCCCTCTGCCATCCTCGTCTCCACCCTCGTCCTCTTCTCAACAGCTCCCATCCTTCCCCCTGTTTTGCACAGTGGGCTGCCCACAGACAGCAGGAACAGCAGGGAGTGACCACCAGGCTGTCAGCAACGACAGTAGCCAGGTTCCAGGGAAGCCCCCAGCCAGGGACGTGGGATGATGTCTCCACCAGTTGCCACTGGACAAAACAATGCAGCACTGAGTCTGTGGCCAGTTCCAGGACAGGTAAGCGGCGGAACAACGATGGCATCGAACCTGAGGAACTGCCAGGAACACCAGTCCACGAGGGCAGTCCTCGTAGCGGGAACCAACGAACACTATGACATACACTTCAGAGCTACTCCTGCCCACAACCGCTCGAAGGGCCTCCAGGGCGGTTGGTGACTTTACCAGAATCCTAACACAAAGCAATCAACCAAAAACAGCCATACCCATAGACTCAGCCCCCTGGACGTTGTATCCAGAAAAGGGCCGGTCCCAACGAACCACTCACATGACGTCTCACGGAAGAAGGATTCAAATAAAACTAAGGGACGGGGGGGAACAAAATCCAAAGCAGTTCATGCTTCTCAGTACCAAGACAGAACTTGGCGGCACCTAAAAACAACCAGCGTCACCCCTGATGGCGGGTCGGTCCACTGTGACGGCTCAGTTCTACGTCCTCACAGCAGATGCTTTCAGGCACATTTTGTGTGCTGAAACAAGCTGTAGCATTGAGACTAGTTGTTGGTGGACATGGTAGCTGGCAGGCGTAGTTTTAAGTCGGTAATTTCATTGGGGAGAAGGCACACAGGCTAATTGATTCCCTCGAGGAGAAGTCTGGGGTCAAGTTGTTCATTCGTAGGTATTCGGTATTCTCGTCTCTCGTGGTCAGTCGTGTGAAAGCAGTGTCATCCTTGTGGCCCTCCCTCCAGGGCTGTCGTCAGGGCTACCTGCAGCCGTCTTCGAGCTGAGTCTCGACGATCCTGTGCGGCGTGTGAGGCCGATTTAGGACACGTGCAGGACAGAAGTCGCCAAGCCGCTACGCGAAGATCTATGTCCACTCTGTGCCCTTGAGGTTACTTTTCCACCTTCCCACCACTCCTTTTCCCATGGGGAGGGCCCTGATGGTCGTGCAGGCCATGGTAAACTCGAAGAATGGCAGTACCTCGTCACCGAACTGTCCCACGTCCTCAAGAGCAGTTCCCGTGCTGCTGATGCAAGCAAGGTAGGCTGCCCGGCCCTGCGCCTATCTGCTACTTTGGCGCCTTCTGCTGGCAATGCCACCTTCTGGTTGGGTCGACCTGTCTGTAGCCTGGTTTACATGGGCACGTGATCTCTGAACACAGTCATCAACTCTAATAACAACCATTCCATTTCTTTGCAAACATAACAGTGGCAACTGACAAGGTCTGAAGAAATCAACTCCAAACGAAGTCATCAGCTGGTATGAAGAACATGTGCTATGCACCTGGACCTTGCTGGGGGCATCGCAGCGATGTCAGACCGTCCACAGAGTCTGCTACAACTGCAGGTATTGGTGATGATTGAGGGAGCTCAGTCTGGGTACCAGAGGAAAAGAAGACGAAGACCATAATGTCAGGCCACAAAGACACATGTTCATTGGACACAATAATATATGTAGTTAAACATTTCAGGCACGAGGAAAGCTCCATCAACAAATATTGTGACAACGAGCTGAACTGTAGATATTTGAAAAAAAAAAACAAAACAAAACAAAAAAAAACGCCTCAGCAGCGTTCTACCGGTTCAACAAAAACGTGGTCAGACAAGCTTAATGAAAACCAAGTTAATTCAAACGGTACTTCCTTTTGTACAGCTGCAAAACATAGCACTTGAAAGTTGCTAAAGAGAAGCTTGATGCTTTCGGCTGAGTTGCCTCAGAGTCTGGGCATGTGGTGGATCAACCTTGTCCCCAACGAGAAAGTCAGAAAAAGCGGTCCGACCACAATTCGAGGGTTGACTGCCAGAACCCAATATCTCACATACCTATATACTAGGGAGATACTGGGTTTCTGGCAGGCAAACCCTCGAAACTCTACTATCTTCCA
This sequence comes from Conus betulinus, assembly GCA_016801955.1. Lineage (NCBI taxonomy): Eukaryota > Metazoa > Mollusca > Gastropoda > Neogastropoda > Conidae > Conus > Conus betulinus. The sequence continues at coordinate 1,571 of JADBJO010016424.1, read as the reverse complement.
TCACATGCAAAAGGTACTTGCCATGTAGCACGTCATCCGAGAATGTAGCACGTCATCTTGAGAATGATGATATTCTAGTATGATAATTTTCACTTTCCCCGGTGGCACAGCCATGGAAAAAGTCTTTATTGGCCATCAGGTGCATCCATCCCACTCCACCCCATTCCCTCGACCCACGCGCGCGCGCGAGTGAGTGGTGTGTGTGTGGTGTGTGTGTGTGTGTGGGTGTATCTGTGTGTGTGTGTCTGTCTGTCTGTCCGTCTGTGTCTGTCTGTGTGTTTTTCTCTCTGTGTCTCTGTCTCTGTCTGTCTCTGTCTCTCTCGGTTCTCTCTCTCTCTCCCTCTGTGTGTGTGTGGTGTGTGTGGGGGGGGGGGGGGGAGGGGGGGGGGGGGGGGGGGGGGCGAGGGGTGCTGGAATGCTTAGAGATGTTCCAAGAGAGCTCGTATTTTGTTTTAATTGCGAAGCGACTTTTTAACTGGAAAAACGATATTTATTTAATCAAATACACAAAAAACTCGGTGAACCTCCGAAAGAAAGTACTAATTAATGGAGTCCGGTTTTTTTTTATTATGCAACCTTTTTCAAAGCACAGCAGGATATTTATTTCATATTAGCAATTTTCTTTAAAATCAGGAACACGAAGGCAAGCAAGTAATGGTGACTTTCTCTTCTCACATGGTGTCCCTAGTGCTTGAATCGTTATTTACATTAGTCGTTCATATATTCCGGCTTCTTGTCGTTGTTGGTATCCCCATGCCCTGAAAGGGGTCAAGGAATTAATTTTTTTTTTTAATTCTTATGTATTCATGTGTAAACGTGCATGCATCTGTATGTGTGTCTGTCCTTAACTTTTGTTGTAATGTTGCTTTTGTTACCATGGATTATGACATTTCTAATGAAAATTCGTTGCAGATAGACAGACAGGACAGACAGACAGATAGATAGATAGATAGATAGATAGATAGATAGAAGATAGATAGATAGATAGATAGATAGATAGAATGGATAGATAGATGAATGGATAGACAGATGGATATATTTGCATTTGTGTTACTTTAAACAAGGTACAATGATCGGAGCTTAGTTTCTGTACACTATTACTCTGTGAACTAACTCTTGATCAAGTCAGTATAAGATTCCAACCATTTCGAAAGTTTGTATTACTCTGTAAACTAACTCTTGATTAAGTCAGCATACGATTCCAACCATTTCGAAAGTTTGGCTTCGTTGGAGATTCTCCGTTTCTCTGCAAGGGTGTTGAATGTATACATGAATGGATTTACAGCAGAATTCAAGGGGAGCACAAAAAAATAGCCAAAGCTACGTTCACTTCTCCAGGAATGGAAGTACCGGTCGATGCCAGAATTCCGCCGATTCCAATGGGAAACCAGCACATGAAATCTGTTACCGCAACAGTGATTAACCGCTGAGCTATGGTCATATCCTTTGATGTTTTTGTTGTGTTGGCTTTCAGTGCATTGGTCTGAATGGACCAGTAGATGAGAGCCTGACCAGCGGAGATGAATAAAAACAGAATAAAGTTAAGACAATAAATACACTGAAAGAATACA
>JADBJO010016423.1:37500-40567 GCA_016801955.1 Conus betulinus | reverse complement strand
TGCATGCAGAGTCACCGTCTCATTAGAGTAGTAGAGTAGTAGTAGTTAGTAGTAGTAGTAGTACGTTAGTAGTAGTGGTAGCTCATCATCGTCATTAGATTATATCATCATTGTTATCATATTATGTATTATTCTTATTATTATTATATTATTATTATATTATTATTATATTATCTTCTTATACCTTGTATTATTATTATTATTAGTACTACTTATCTAGCGCCTCTCCTCTGGTAGAGAACCAAGCTTTGTACTATGTCAGTGACATCTTTTGTCTCAAAACATGGACTAGTCAGCTGTACATCCCAACAGAAAAGTGGCGTTGGTTTTAACGTTCGGCAAAATGGGCATTTCTCTGATTTGGTTTTTCTATCTTCTGTTTTGAATAAAATTCCGGCTTTCCCCCCTGCCCTAGTCCCGGCATCTCGGCGTTCAGCAAATATTCTTCCGTTGCAACCACGGGATTTACCCATCTCACGTTGCCACCACGATCTCAATCTCTGCTTTGCGGCAGCGAGGCGAGCCGGCGAGAGAGCGAGAGACAGCGCAGCGGCGCGGTACTGAGAGGAGGAGAGGAGCGGGGGGGCGGGGCGCGGCGACGAGGGGAGAGGAGAAGAGACACGACACGCAAGCCCACTTCTTTATTTCCGCGGCTTCATCGCTAAGCATGCCGTCCTTTTTCCCTCCCGTCCTCGCTGAGTAGGGCTGCACACGCCGTGCAATGAGATACTGTCACGAAAGCAAACAAGCCACAAGGCCGGTCAGTGCACTCTAATGGCCATCACGTGCAAATCCCAGAGAACGTAACATCCACACAAATAATCATAATAACATAACCACAATACCCTTCACCCACTCCCCTTCGTAACACTGTGCACCTAACAATCACGCCGGGGCGCGCGTGGGGGTGGGAGGTGGGCTGCAGCTTTGGGAAATATCTATAAATGTACCCCAACCTACAAAAATTAGCATGTCTACGCATCAGACCCGTCCCCCCTGAAAATGCACGAAAGTATACGTACCTCATTTTTGAACACAGACACATACAATCAACGCACGCCCGCACGCACAGCGCGCGGGAGAGACGGCGGCGAGAGAGCGAGAGAGATGAGAGAGAGAGAGAGGAGAGCGAGCGAGCCAGTCACCATGTAATCATGTTTTCGTACGAATGAAACTACGTTCGAAGGTATTTACACGGAGAGGCATTGGGGGGGGGGGGGGGGTGGGCGGCAAAAAACAAAAAAAAAAAGGAGAGAGGCGAGCAGGAAGAGAGCGGTGCGGAAGAACAGAAAGCACCTCGAGACAAGGAAACCGCAAGCCCAGCACGGGAAGGGAACACAAAAGCCAGAACGGAAACGCAGGAAAAGCAAAGCGGAAGCCCAACGCCCGGCGCCGAGCAAGAAAGGAAAGGAGGAGGAAAGGGGAACCAAAACAAACAAAAACAACGGACCGGAACCACCCACCCAAACAACACCAACTAAACCCCAGGAAAAACCACCAGAAACGGACGGTCGGTAATTCAGCATGTAACATGTGATACTTTTGTAATGGCCCGTCCTCCAACGTTACCACCACTAGTATGTCTAACCTCCGACGGTTCTCATATGCCTTTGACCCCAAGTATGTACATCTTTGGAACACACCCCCGCACGTTCGCCGCGCGAGAGAGAGAGAGAGAGCGAGAGGAGAGAGAGGAGAGCGAGTACGGGCGCGAGAGAGCGGAGAGACCGAACGACCCCCAAGACCACCGCCACGTTACAGGCAGGCAGAGCACAGGGGCAGGAGACAGACCGGACAGGGCCGACAGGCAGGCAGCGTTCGGGGGAACAGGGAACAGGCAAGACAGGCAGAGAGGGAGAGCGGGGAGAACAGAGAGGGCGCGCCGGGCGAGGAGTTTCAGGCACACAGACAGAGCCGACCGACCGGGCAGACAGCAACCGAGGGCCGGACAGACAGGGACCAGACAGGCAGTACAGGGCAGAAGAGAGCGAGGGAGAGAGGCGAGAGTGTGGGTTTTTAGAGAGGGATGAGGAGAGAGAGCGGAAAGAGGGAGAGGAGGGAGAGGATTGCGAGGGAGAGGGGGGGGTGAGGTGGGTTGGCGAGGGGTGTTTGGAACAACAAATGGACCTGCGAGTTGCTAGGAAGAGAGAGACCAAGGAGTAGAGAGAGTGGCGAATGAAGGAGAGCGAGAGAGCGGAGGGGCGAGAGGCGGCTGGAGGAGGAGGAGCGTGACAAAAAACCAAAACTGGGGCGAGGAGACGTGGAGGGCGAGGCGAGGAGAGGAGAGAGAGCCGAGGGGGGAACCCCACAGGAGGAGAGAGTGTGAGGAGAGAGCGGTAGACGTGGAAAAACCCCCAGAACGCGAGGAGAGAACGAGGAGACGTGAGAAGTGCAACACCCCAAACCAAAAAAAAAAAAACAAAAATGATGGATGAAGCGCGGGGAGTACGCTGAGAGTCGTTTAGGGAGAGTGCCAGGAGCGCGGACGGACGAGCGGGAGAGGGGGAGATAGTGGGGAGTGGGAGTGGCCAAAAAAAAAATCAAAAATGTGGGGAAATTGAAAGAGAGGGGAGAGAGTGAAAAAAAAAACAAATAGCGAGAGAGGGTTGTTGAGAGAGTGAAAGTGAAAAAAAAAAAAAAAAAGAAAAAAAAACAAAAAGTTGAAAAAATAAGTCATACGAGAAGGAGAGAGTGGAATAAAAAAAAGATGGAGAGAGGGCGAGAGAGGGAGGAGAAATGTAGATAGAGAGGAGAGTGAAATGGAAAAAAAAAAGTAAAATGCGTAGAAGGTATTTAGCAGAGATGAGAAGAAAAGACAGAGAGTGAAGTGGAGAGAGGAGACGAGACGGGAGAGACGGAGAGAGAGAAAGAGAGGAGATGAGAGGAGAGAGAGAGAGAGAGAGGAGAAGAGGATGGAGAGATGAGAGATTCTTCCTGTTCCACCAGGTGAATTTGGATAATCTGTTAAGTTGCAAACGATTCCAAATTTTTGCTTTTACGGCACAGAGAGAGAGAGAGAGAGAGGGAGAGAGGAGAGAGAGGAGAGAGAGGAGGAGAGAGGGGTGAG
>JADBJO010016423.1:7500-27500 GCA_016801955.1 Conus betulinus | reverse complement strand
GGAGGTGGTGTAGCAGCGTACACACGCCTGGTGTGCGTACATGAGAAAAGGTGGGGGGGGGGAGAGAGAAGAGGGGGGGGGGGGGGGAGAGTAGTTGAAGCGGGTCATTTGTGAAGAGTCTTGAGTCCTATTCTGTGATGATGGAGTGACGGTAGTCACGATGGAGATGGGAGGGCAGTGGGGAAGGAGGTAAGGTAGGGATGGAAGACAGTATATGGAATATTGCAAGTGTCAAAAGATCGCAGTTGTTTTTGGTTGGGTTTTTTTTTGTTTTTTTTTTTGTTTGTGTTGTTTGTTCGTTCGTGTGTTTTTTGGTTGTACCATTCTCACAGTCAAACAACAATAACAGCAACAACAACAGAAACCATCATTTTTACATGAAAATCTGTTTAGGCATAAAGACATTTTTGTTTGTTGTTGTTTGTTCGTTCGTTCGTGTTTTTTTGGTTGTACCATTCTCACAGTCAAACAACAATAACAGCAACAACACAACAGAAACCATCATTTTTTACATAAAAATCTGTTCAGGCATAAAGACAATTATTTAGCAGTGAAACTTTGTTGTTGTTTTTTTATATAAACAATCATTTACACAAGTTTTGACGCTAACAAGACAAACATCAGAGAATAGATTGAAACGAAGAAAACAACTGGAATCTGATGTTCCCCCCCCCCCCTCCCCCCCCCCCCCCCCCCCCCCCCCCAATGGATGTGTTGACCCCTTTAGAGCCATGGGTGACTTCTTTCTGTTGTTCAAACTGTCGACCAGCGTTACAGCTGATTTCGAATCCGAGCTTCTGAAGTCTAACCGTTGATTCGTTGCTCCATCCCAGACTTACCCTCACCCCTAACCCCACCAACCCTCTGTGCAAAAGCTCCTGTTCCATATTCCTTCAGGGTCTTGTGTTTGAGAGGGCAATTATCACACACACACACACACACACACACACACACACACACACACACACACACGCACACACACACACACACACACACACACACACACATTCCTATTCCCCCTCCCCCTCTTTCCATAGCTCTCACCTCCTACCCTCCTTCGCCTTCCGTCGCCCCCCCCCCCCCCCCCCTTCCATCTCCACTCCCCACCCACCCACCCCCACCCCCATACCACTATCAATTTTCGTTTTCTCCTCTGATTTCCTTCAGACAGCATTGTCAGGCACCTGAAAAAAAAATGCTTGGTGCCCTCTTTCCCCTCCTCTCTTAAATCCCATCTCATCTCCACCCACCTCTCCCTCCTCTGCCCTCCCCCCCCCCCACTACCCTCTTTTCTCTCCTTGCCTACCCTCCCTCCCTCGCTCTCTCCACCCATACACGCCAACCCCCCTACCTCCCATCCTGGACCGAGTGACCGGCCCTTGCATTCCCAGTGACATCCTCATCCATCATCAAGACTTCCAGTTGGGGGGGGGGGGGAGGAGAGTGGTGAGCCTCTGTGGGGAAGGGGGGGGCAGGGAAGCAAAGGGGGGGGTGGAAGAAAGGGGGAGGGGGGAAGAGGAGATTGGTGGCCACATGCTGATGCAGAGGGTTGTCACTGTCTCATAGTGTGTGACTCTTCATGCGCAGGCCAAACACACACACACACACACACACACACACACACACACACACACACACAAAAATAAATAAAGACTCCCACATCACGGGCAGCATGAGAATGTCGACGTCCACAAGGGTGACAGCCCCTGATACGGCCCTGTGTGGTCGGATGGACCCTAATCAACAAGAATGGAACAGCATCAGAATGGTAATGGTAGTTTGATATATGACGTTCGTCTGTCGAAGCGTTGCTTTGCACTCTGTTCTGTATATGTCAGCTCGTGTTGTGCAAAATATTGTCAGCAAAGCTGCACTACTCCTTTCTGTCTGTTAGCTCGTGTTGTGACCTTTGTTTCAGTGATGCTGCACTCTGTTTCCATTTCACTTCCCGTCCGGGCAGAACTGCTGTCAATTGTAAGCGACCTCAGGCAGTTTTCCGTTCTCCCCCCCCCTACCTCCCCTTCCCTCCCCCCCCCCCCCCCCCCCCCCCCCCCCCCCCCATCCTTCTGCCACTTCTTAAACCTTGGGGTGAGTGGGCTCGCCATTGTGGTGGGCATTCTTTCCTTTAATAAATGGAGAAAAGAGAAGAGAAGACAACTCCGCTGCTCGCCCATACCCCCACTCCCCCCCCCCCCCCTCCTCTTCCTTCCATTCTAAAAACCTAGGCTCCACTGGTATTGGATATTCTTTCCTTTTATCAATGGAGAAAAGAGAAGACAACTCCACTGCTCTGCCCTTCCCTCTCGTCCACCTCCTCGTCCGCCTGCTAAAACCTATGGTAGATGGTGGACTCACCACTGTATATAGGATATTCTTTCCTTATCGTTGAAGAAAAGAAAAGACAATACTACTGCTCCACCCCAATCTTATCCCCCCACTGCAAGCAGGAGTTATCAGTGAAGCCAAAATACACATAAACAAACACACACACACACACACACACACACACACACACACACACACACACACACACACACACACACACACGCACACACACATACATGCACGCACGCATGCACGCGCGCGCGCACACCACACACACACACACACACACACACACACACACACACACACACACACACACACACACAAAACAAACAATAAGCAAAGTAAGGAAACAGAAAAGCGAATTTCAACAGTGATATTTTCTTCACACGTTACACACAACACCCAACAACAACAAAAATGTACAAAACAAATACTCCCCAGAGCACAGTCAGAGTCCGGACAATGTTCAGTCTGCAGATCAATGAAATTTCAAATCAAAATTTCAAACAATTAAGGGCTGGGTTGGCGCTAGGATTAGGGTTAGGGCTGTACTACGTTTACGACTTTATATCACATTGTAGATTGGGTCAAGGTCGAGTCAAGGTTAGAGTCTGATTAGGGTCAGGGTCAGAGTCACGCAGTCCGGAACCACCTTGGCTTAAGGCTGTGTCAGACCAATTGACACAGTCTAGAACACACAAGGCTACGTCAAAATGTTGTTATGCTCTGCATAGTTATGCGGGGGACTGTCTTCAGTCGTGACAAGCTCCTAGCATAACGCCATCGGTCTCCAAAACCCTGGAAGTCGGAGTGTGGCAGCCCATGTGGCGGGGTAATCAAAATGGTCACACACGTAATGTTCTCATCCCCAGCTGATGTACCATAGTGTTTATGTACTTCGGCTGTTTGGATATCCCTGGAATCTTTAAGCTAGGGTACGACGACGACAACAAACAACAACAACAACAACAACAACGCATTCCGGATCTTGACGGTTTTCTTGTCGCACTTGTCATTTCTGATGGATAATCACACTGCTTTATAATCTTAGACAGCTGCTTCTGGAAAATGGGAGGGGGGGGGGTGGAAGAGGAAAAGGAGGGGATGGAGGGGGGGGGGGTTATGGCGGCATCCTCACGTCCAGCTTCGTCTGGGGAGTAGAAGGGGGTGAAAGGGAGCGGGGGGGGGGGGGGGGGGGGGGGGGGGGGAGGGGGGGGGCGTAGAAGGAGGGGTAGCTGAAAGGGTCATTTGCGTGGTGTCTTGAACCTGATTCTGGGATGAAGTAGGCACTGTGGTCACTATGGATGCGGGGGGGGGGGGGGGGGGGGGGGGGGGGGGGGGGGGGAGGTGGAGGGGGAGGAGGGGGCAAGAGGAGGTAGGAAATGAGGACAGCTCACGGGATTTTGCAAGCATCAAATGATTGCAACTGCTGAGGTTTGGTTTTCTTTTTTTTTTTGCTTGTGTTGGTTGTGTCATTCTCACTGTCAAAAAACAACAGAAACCGTCATTTTTTTTATGTGAAAACCTTCACTGACATGGGAGCAATGGTTTGCACAAGTTTTAATGCTGAGAAGACAGGCATCAGCAAGTGGATCACAATACAGGAAACAAACGTGGACTCTGGCGTTTTGCCAAATGCACAGAGTGATTCCTCAGAAGCGTGGGTGTCTTCGTTTGGTTGTTCAACCTCTAGAACAGTGCTACATCTGATTTCAATTATGTCCTTTTTGCAGTGCGACTAGTGCGACCACTGTTCCACGACATACCAGTGAAGCCAAACTACAGATAAGCATGTCAGAAGATACTAAGTAGCCAAACTACAGATAAACATGTCAGAAGAAGAAAAAATGCTAAGCAGCCAAACTAACGGTAAACATGTCACCGGAAGATGCTAAGTAGCCAAACTACAGATAAACATGTCAGAAGAAGATGCTAAGTAGCCAAACTACAGATAAAAACACGTCAGAAGAAGATGCTAAGCAGCCAAACTACAGATAAACATGTCAGAAGAAGATGCTAAGTAGCCAAACTACAGATAAAAACATGTCAGAAGAAGATGCTAAGTAGCCAAACTACGGATAAACATGTCAGAAAAAAGAAAAATCTAAGTAGCCAAACTACAGATAAACATGTCAGAAAAAGAAAATTCTAAGTAGCCAAACTACAGATAAACATGTCAGAAAAAGAAAATTCTAAGTAGCCAAACTACAGATAAACATGTCAGAAAAAGAAAATTCTAAGTAGCCAAATTACAGATATACATGTCAGAAGAAGATGCTAAGTGGCCAAACTACAGATAAACATGTCAGAAGAAGAAGATTCTAAGTAGCCAAAACTACAGATAAACATGTCACAAGAAGAAGATACTAAGTAGCCAAACTACAGATAAACATGTCACAAGAAGAAGATAGTAAGTAGCCAAATTACAGATAAACACTTCAGAAGAAGATGCTAAGTACAAACTACAGATAAGCATGTCACAAGAAGAAGATGCTAAGTAGCCAAACTACAGATAAACTTGTCACAAGAAGATGCTAAGTAGCCAAACTTCAGATAAACATGTCAGAAGAAGAAGATTCTAAGTAGCCAAACTACAGATAAAAATGTCACAAGAAGAAGATAGCAAGTGGCAAGCTACAGATAAACATGTCAGAAGAAGATGCTAAGTACAAACTACAGATAAACATGTCACAAGAAGATGCTAAGTAGCAAAACAAAAAAAAATGAATTCCAACAGATATAGTTTGTTTTTTTTTCAGACGTTACAAACAATACACAACAAAAACTGTACAATGCTTCCCAAATCGGGCTTAGCGTTAGTCACAATGTTTAGTCTCCTTATCCATAATATATTTTTAGATAAAATGTCATACAGTTAAGGTCAGGTTAGGGCTAAATTAGGGGCAGGATTACATATAATGTTCTGGATTTATATTGCGTTACGGTTTGGGTCAGGGTTACATTATGTTCTGGACTTATATTACGTTATGGTTGGGTCAAGGTTACATTATGTTCTGGACATTATGGTTTGGGCAAGTTACATTATGTTCTAGATTTTATATTACATTATGGTTTGGGTCAAGATTACATTATGTTCTGGATTCATATTACATTATGGTTTGGGTCAGGGTTACATCATGTTCTGGATTTATATTACATTACGTTTTGGGTCAGGGTCACATCATGTTCTGGACTTATATTACATTATGGTTTGAGTCAGGGTTACATTATGTTCTGGATTTATATTACATTATGGTTTGGGTCAAGATTATATTATGTTCTGGATTCATATTACATTATGGTTTGGGTCAAGATTACATTATGTTCTGGATTCATGTACATTATGGTTTGGGTCAGGGTTGCAATAGGTTCTGGATTTATATCACGTTACGTTTTGGGTCAGGGCTAAATTATGTTCTGGACTTATATTACATTATGGTTTGGGTCAAGATTACATTATGTTCTGGATTCATATTACATTATGGTTGGGGTCAGGGTTTACAATAGGTTCTGGATTTATATTACATTACGTTCTGGGTCAGGGTTACATCATGTTCTGGACTTATATTACATTATGGTTTGAGTCAGGGTTACATTATGTTCTGGATTTATATTACATTATGGTTTGGGTCAAGATTGCATTATGTTCTGGATTCATATTACATTATGGTTTGGGTCAGGGTTACAATAGGTTCTGGATTTATATCACATTACGGTTTGGGTCAGGTTTACATTGTGTTCTGGATTTATATTACATACGTTTTGGGTCAGGGCTACATTATGTTCTGGATTTATATCACGTTACGGTTTGGGTCAGGGCTACATTATGTTCTGGACTTATATTACATTATGGTTTGGGTCAGGGTTACATTATGTTCTGGATTTACATTACATTATGGTTTTGATCAGGGCTAGGGTCTGGTTAAGATTAGGGTTGGAGTCACGCATTGCGTAATTCCGATGGTTTTCTTTTCAAACAAACTATTTCTAATAGATAAACACGTTGCTACGTGATTATAGTCTTCTGTGAAAGATTTTTAGGGGAATACTGTTGGGAACGAAGGGAATTGGAGATAGAGGGAAAGGAGTGAGGGAGCTGTAGGGGAGGAGGAGGTATGGCGGCTGTCGTCGCACCAGGCGTACTACGTGAGGAAGAGGAGGAGGGGGGGGGGGGGAGGAGAGCGGGGAGGGGGGAAGAGGAGGGGGGCTGGTGGCTGGAGCAGGGTCATTTGTGAGGAGTGTCTCGAGTCTGGTTTCGTGACGAAGAAGTCATTGTAGTCACGAGGGAGATGAGAGGGGATGCAGGGGGGGTGAACGGTAGTATATGGGATCTTGCAAGCGTCAAAAGATCACGATCGCTCTCTCTCTCTCTCTCTCTCTCTCTCTCTCTCTCTCTCATTCTCATTCAAACAACAACGACAAAACCATCATTTTGGAGTGAAAATCTTTCTTTTTTTCTCACGAAAACAATTTATACACTGTTTTGATTCTGACATAGCGGACTGTAGAGGCTGGGTCGGTCAAAACAAAGAAAACAACCTGGTGAGCCTACTAAGCGGTGAGAAATGAAAACGTTTGATTATGCCTGTTATGACAGAATTCGTGCGTTCACAGCTTGGCAAGCAGAATGGATTGTTACTACCAATCAGACGACTTTACTAATGTCACTAATGGCGGATCATGATTTAGAGAGATTGTTCTTTTTACTTTCAGTGCTCGGCGACAACGTTGATGTGGGTCACTTTGAAGGTGAGATGTATTTGAGATTACAAGAAGCTGATCTAAACTCTGCACTGTTTAAACTCCATCTTTTTGTTTTTATCTCGGTCTTTTTGATATGTAGACGTGGTTGTGTAAGTCGGGATGTCTGATTCGACCAATTCGGTCAGCTTCGATTTGATTTTTGTCGTATCCACCCAACTCACTGTGGTATAGAATAGCAGACAGTCTTGCAGTATACATTAGCAAATAGGAATGTTGAAAATTCATAAAACAATGCCTTAATTTTATCCGCTTGTGAATTAATCCAAGATCATTGGAAAATATACACATAAACAAAACTACATTTGTAATAAAAATGGCTATTTTATCATTGTTCCCAAAACGCCTTAACAGATACAGATTAATGTTGTATACTAAGTATTCTCATGGTATTGGCCTAGCCCACTTGTATTTGCAGATATAACAATTCTGGATATCATCATTTATTTTAAATGCTCAGTGTTTACCTTACTCTGATGTTTGAAAAAAAAAAAAAAGCGCCTCAAAAAAAAAAGACAAATTTTGATAATGCTAGTACTGTCTTACATGGTTTCCTAAATACTAAACTTACGCTTGTTATTTCGCAGTCATAAATTGCAAAATTTTCATAAAGATCAACGATTTCGTGTAACACTAGGGTATTTCACTTATGTAAAATGCATATATCAGATTTGGGTTTGAGTGTACTAATGTGGATGATAAGTTAAGTGTGTAGATGTTTTTTTTCTTTTTTCCTTAATTTTTTTTTAATACGTACCTAATTTGGAAGCCCCCCTATCTTTTCATTTCAGTTAATAACAAACAAGTAGGGTAACTCTTGCTCCCATGACAAAATAAACAAAGACCCACAACTCCAAAACGAATGCTGCTTACGACACCGACTCGCCTAGAAGAAATGACGACACAGAGCACACAGAACAAGTGTGTATATCTATTTCATCGTGGGAGCAACAGTTACCCTACTTGTTCGTTGTTTAGTGTTAACTGTTCTCTCCCTCGTTTAAGAGTCCATGCAATGAGACCAGTGACAGAAGACTGCCACGCAGAGACCTATTTTAGGGACCCGTTATCATGGGTCATAAATAGCCTGTTTTCAACAGTCATAGCGACTGTCTCTTTTGTGTCAGTTATTTGTTTTTGTGAGTCATCATTATCTGTTTTCAACAGTCATGTTGGCTGTCCTTATTTGTGTGTGTCACTTACCTGTCTTTGTGAGGGTTTTTTTTTTTTGTTTTTTTTTTCTGCGTACGCAGGCTCATACTCCTGCGGACACTGCCTGTCTAGACAGGCAGTGGAGTTTTGTGTGTATGACCGTTTTTATCCCGTCATTAAGGCAGCCATACTCCATCTTCGGGGAAGGTGCATATGCTATGTGTAACGTGTCATCCATACCAACGGCCAAACTGGCCTTCTCTTCCGAAAGTTGGTGATGGGATTTTACGTGTGTGCAAGATGTTGTGCGTGCGTTCACACACGGAACCTCGGTTTATAGTCTCATTCGAAGGACTGTATGGGGAATGGAGTCAGAATCAATGTTAACTCCGAGGGAAAAATCCCCCTGTACCGAAATTCGAACCCGCAACCCCACGATCACGAGTCCGGCGCTCTCAACCAAACTGAGCTATTCCGGCCCCCCTAAATCTCTTTTCATGATGATCATGTCTGACCAATCCACTGGGTGAAAAAGGAGCGATACTGAAACTGACTAACATCACCGAAAAGACGTGAAAACGGTCATTCGTCGTCGTTTTCTCGAAGACACAAAAACCACAACTTGCAAATTCGAGAAAATGGTAATTTTTCATGTTTTGTTTGATTCGTTTTGTTTTGTCTTTGAAGAGATAAAACTGCATCACGTAAATTCGTGAAAAGGGCCATTCTTGGGGTTTTTGTTTTGTTTTGTTTTGTTTTATAAGGCATAAAACCACATCATGAAAATTCGTGAAAAACGGAAATTTTTCGCTCAGTTTCTTCTTAAAGATAATAGCTATTCTGGACTCTGGATGCGAACGGGTTCCCATACCAGAAGGACGTGGTGTGCTTTGTCTGCTACACCAGAACAGGCAGCTGGTCTCTGGACCTAATGCTTTGTCCGCGTCTGGAAGAAGTCAGGCCGCTAGAACAGACATCTCATTGTGAGAATAGTGTGTGGAGGCTTGCCAAATAGCAGTCAGCATGGCGGGTTTTTTGTTTTTTGTTTGTTTGTTTGTTTTCAACTTAATACAGCCAAGCCGACCACAAATGAATCGTGACATGGACGTTACCAATGTAGAAGTAACAACGAGGTTCTTTTTAGCATATTTTTTACGTAATTATCCATATAATTATGTCACGATAGCTGAACAATTTTGCATGTTGAAAGCAGATAAAACTGTGCCTTCCTGAGAGAGAGAGAGAGAGAGAGAGAGAGAGAGAGAGAGAGAGAGAGAGAGAGAGAGAGAGAGAGAGAGCTGGCCACCAAGCTTGATAGAGTTGTTCTTGAAAAAAAAAAAAAAAAAAACGAAAATCAGGGGAAGATAACGCCTGCCTTTTCCATTGCCAACAGAGTTACTTTTCCTCCATTTGAAAAGAAAGTCAAATATTTTATTTGAAGCGCACGCCAGACAACCATCAGACAACCACCGGGATATCGACTGTCTGCATCACAGGGGCACCGTTTTACAGCCATGTGTTTTTTTTGCGTTTTTCCTCTCTCTCTGAGCTGTTGAACTGATTGATGGGTGGAAATTGCTTTGGTCGTGCCCCACCAACGCCATCTGTCCCATGAAAACGACGGGGTCACTCTCGCTGAACGTCAGCTCTGGCGCAGATATCAAAACAGGCTGTACACCAAAAATGAATGCTCCAAGGCCTTGCGTAAGAAGTCCAGTGTTTATAGACTGGCACAATTAAATTGTTTTGAGAATGTTCATTCTGTCTAAAAGTGGATTCTCCTCGTTGTCTTTCATATGGCCATCAAGGGACAAACCAGGTGGTTCCACGCAGACAGATTAAAATCAAAAGAATGGGACTATTTGGGGGACACCAGCTGGCTGCAAAGATAGGGTCATGAGTGAGTGCAAAGGTCTGACATGTGACGTTAGCCAAGGGGAAAGTCATGTATTTCAAGATGGTGAATGATGTCATGGGTGGAAATCCTAAAAAAAAAAAAACACACACACACACAAAAAAAACGTGAAATGATTGGCGGGTAGTTGCTGTTTTGATCGATTATCAGTTTAACATAAACTGCTGGCTCAAACTTGTGCAAGGCCTCTCAAACTCCTTACATGGATTATATCGTGATTTGGTGCAAAATCCTAATTGTGGCGTGTGACCACATCGTCTATTTATCACCTCAGGTCTGAAGACGAAGAAACCGTTTGCAGAGAGCCAGGCGTTGTTCACATTACCGACAGGCCTGGAGGACCCTGGTAAACAGTTCTCCGGAGTAGCGACTCTTAACGAAATCTGGGGAAGAACAGACCACACCCACCAGTACAACACCAGAAACTCCCGTGAGCTGCATGCAGTATCCAAATAGAATCCTACTACAGGAACTACAGAAAGGACAGTTTCTTTCCGCGCTCTGGGAGAGAATGGAACAACCTTCCAGCTGAGGCAGTGGCTTCAGCCTCGCTGGAGGACTTCAAATCCTGGATTTAACCTCCTCCCCCTCCCCGCTCCCCTCCCCTCTCCCTCTCCTGCTCTCCTCTCCTGTCCCCCCACTCCCCCCCTCCCTCCCCCCCCCCCCCCCACACACACCTATCCCTCTTCCTCACCTTAGTCCGTCCCACCCACTTCAGAGTAAGGCCCACTTACACCCCCCCGCCTTCCACCCCACCCCCCCCACCCACACACCCTAGAGGCCTGAAAAACAGTGGGTGGCCCCAGACCCTCCCCCCCCCCCCCCCCCCCCGCACACACACACACACACACACACACCACACCTTTTTTTTCTATCCCGACCCAGTATAAGCTGATGATCCAGGCAGCATTTCAACTAACTGTCAAATCCGGAAACCCCCTTTTGTAGTGTCAGAATCTTTCAGCTTGATGAAGGTGGACGCTCAAGGAAAGAACAAGAAGAAGAAGAAGAAGAGGAGGAGAAGAAGAAGAAGAAGAAGAAGAAGAAGAAGAAAGAAGAAGAAGAAGAGGAGGAGGAGGAAGAAGAAGAAGAAGAAGAAGAAGAAGAAAGAGGAAAAGAAGAAGAAAGAAGAAGAAGAAGAAGAATGGTCAGAAAGCTGACCAAAGACATAAGTGTACCACGCATAGAAGCATTACAGGGCCGTGTGGACAGACAGACACTTCAGAACAGGCAGCGTGCATTCGGAGCGACAGTTGGCAGTGACACAAAAGACGGAAAAGCAGACTCAGAGAGAGAGAGAGAGAGACAGACAGAAAAGGGGAAGTTACTACCACAGAATTTCCAGAGCAAGGGTAGACAATTCCTACTGAAAGACCAGCAGGCATCCCCCAAGGAAGGTGGAGGAGGAGGGGATTGGAAGGAAGAGCAAATTTGAGAATAATTCATCAGTAAGACAGAAACCCACGGTGAGAATTCACCTCGTTCCTTCCGCCCCCCCCCCCCCCCCCCCACCTCCCCGCCCCCCTTTCGAACACATTTTTATTTACCTAGAGAAGGGGGGAAGGGGGGAGAGGAGGGGGGGGGGGGCTGGTGGCTGGAGCAGGGTCATTTGTGAGGAGTGTCTCGAGTCTGGTTTCGTGACGAAGAAGTCATTGTAGTCACGAGGAGATGAGAGGGGATGCAGGGGGGTGAACGGTAGTATATGGGATCTTGCAAGCGTCAAAAGATCACGATCGCTCTCTCTCTCTCTCTCTCTCTCTCTCTCTCTCTCTCTCTCCGTGTCATTCTCAGTCATACAACGACAAAAATGACGACAAAACCATCATTTTGGAGTGAAAATCTTTCTTTTTTTCCACGAAAACAATTAATTATATACACTGCTTTGATTCTGACATAGCGGACTGTAGCGGCTGGGTCGGTCAAAACAAAGAAAACAACCTGGTGAGCGCCTACTAAGCGGTGAGGAATGAAAACGTTTGATTATGCCTGTTTTGACAGAATTCGTGCGTTCACACAGCTTGGCAAGCAGAATGAGAATGCCGAGGATTGCTCCTACCAATAAGACGAATTTACTAATTTCATTAATGGCGGAACATTATAGAGATTGTTTTTTTTTTACCAATGGCGGAACATGATTTAGAGAGATTGTTCTTTTTTACTTTCAGTTCTTGGTGACAACGTCACTTTGAAGATGATACGTATTTGAAAATTACAAGAAGCTGACCCAATCTCTGCACTGTTTAAACTCCATTTTATTGTTTTTACCTCGATCTCTTTGATGTGTAGACAACATTGTGTAAGTCTGGGTGTCTGATTCGCCCAATACGGTAAGCTTCGATTTGATTTTTGTCGGATCTACCCATCTCGCTGTGGTATAAAATAGCAAACAGTCTTGCAGAAAACATTAGCAAACAGAAATGTTGAAATTTTATTAGACAGTGCCTTAATTTTATCCGCTTGTGAATTAATCCAAGATCATGGGAAAATATACACATAAACAAAACTACATTTATAATAAGAATGGCTATTTTATCATTGTTCCCAAAACGCCTTGTCAGATACAGATTAAGGTTGTATACTAAGTATTCTCATGGTATTAGCCTAGCCTATTTGGATCTGCAGATATAACAATCTGGATATCATCATTTATTTAAATGCTCAGTGTTTACCTTACTCTGATGTTTGAAAAAAAAAAAAAGCCTCAAAAAAAAAAAAAAAGGCAAATTTTGATAATGTTAGTACTGTCTTACATAGTCTCCAAAATACTGAGCTTGCGCTCGTTATTTCGCAGTCATAAATTGCAAAATTTTCATAAAGATCAACGATTTCGTGTACCACTAGGGTATTTCACTTATGTAAAATGCATATATCAGATTTGGGTTTGAATGTACTAATGTGGATGATAAGTTAAGTGTGGAGGTGTTTTTCTTTTTTCCTTAATTTTTTTTTTTTAAATAAGTGCCTACATTTGGAAGCCCTATCTTTTCATTTCAGTAAATAACAAACAAGTAGGGTAACTCTTGCTCCCATGACAAAATAAACAAAGGCCCACAACTCCAAAACGAATGCTGCTTACGACACCGACTCGCCTAACAGAAATGACGACACAGAGCACACAGACCAAGCAAAGATGTCTATGGGCGTATATTTATTTCATCAAGGGAGCAACAGTTACCCTACTTGTTCGTTGTTTTAGTGTTAACTGTTCTCTCCCTCGTTTAAGAGTCCATGCAATGAGACCAGTGAAAAAAGACTGCCACGCAGAGACCTATTTTAGGGACCCGTTATCATGCCTGTTTTCGACAGTCATAGCGACTGTCTTTTTTGTGTGTCAGTGATTTGTTTTTTGTGAGTCATAATTATCTGTTTTCAACAGTCGTGTTGGCTGTCCTTTTGTGTGTATGTGTCATTTATCTGTCTTGGGGAGTCATAATGATCCGTTTTTAAACAGTCACAGTGTGTGTCATTTATCTGTCTTGGGGAGTCATAATAATCCGTTTTTAACAGTCACAGTGTGTGTCATTTATCTGTCTTGGGGAGTCATAATAATCCGTTTTTAACAGTCACAGTGATTGTCTTTTCTGCGTCACTGATTTTTTTTTTTTTTTGTGAGTCATTATTATCTGTTTTCAACAGTCATGTTGGCTGTCCTTATTTGTGTGTGTCACTTATCTGTTTTTTGTGAGTTTTTTTTTTATGCGTACGCAGGCTCATACTCCTGCGGACACTGCCTATCTAGACAGGCAGTGGAGTTTTGTGCGTATGACCGTTTTTTTTATCCCGTCGTTAAGGCAGCCATACTCCATCTTCGGGGAAGGTGCATGCTACGTGTCACGTGTCATCCATACCAACGGCCAAACTGGCCTTCTCTTCCGAAAGTTGGTGATGGGATTTTACGTGTGTGCAAGATGTTGTGCGTGCGTTCACACACGGAACCTCGGTTTATAGTCTCATTCGAAGGACTGTATGGGGAATGGAGTCAGAATCAATGTTAACACCGAGGGAAAAATCCCCCTGTACCGAAATTCGAACCCGCAACCCCACGATCACGAGTCCGGCGCTCTCAACCAACTGAGCTATTCCGGCCCCCCTAAATCTCTTTTCATGATGATCATGTCTGACCAATCCAGTGGGTGAAAAAGGAGCGATACTGAAACTGAACAACATCACTGAAAAGACGTGAAAACGGTCATTCGTCATCGTTTTCTCGAAGACACAAAAACCACAACTTGCAAATTCGAGAAAATGGTAATTTTTCACTGTGTTTGTTTGATTCGTTTTGTTTTTGTCTTTGAAGAGATAAAACTACATCACGTAAATTCGTCAAAAGGGCCATTCTTGGGGTTTTTGTTTTGTTTTGTTTTGTTTTATAAGGCATAAACCACATCATGAAAATTCGTGAAAACGGAAATTTTTCGCTCTGTTTCTTCTTAAAGATAATAGCTATTCTGGACTCTGGATGCGAACGGGTTCCCATACCAGAAGGACGTGGTGTGCTTTGTCTGCTACACCAGAACAGGCAGCTGGTCTCTGGACCTAATGCTTTGTCCGCGTCTGGAAGAAGTCAGGCCGCTAGAACAGACATCTCATTGTGAGAATAGTGTGTGTGGAGGCTTGCCAAGTAGCAGTCAGCATGGCGGGTTTTTTTTGTTTGTTTGTTTTCAACTTAATACAGCCAAGCCGACCACAAACGAATCGTGACATGGACGTTACCAATGTAGAAGTAACAACGAGGTTCTTTTTAGCATATTTTTTACGTAATTATCCATATAATTATGTCACGGTAGCTGAACAATTTTGAATGTTGAAAGCAGATAAAACTGCCTTCCTGAGAGAGAGAGAGAGAGAGAGAGAGAGAGAGAGAGAGAGAGAGAGAGAGAGAGAGAGCTGGCCACCAAGCTTGATAGAGTTGTTCTTGAAAAAAAAAAAAAACGAAAATCAGGGGAAGATAACGCCTGCCTTTTCCATTGCCAACAGAGTTACTTTCCCTCCATTTGAAAAGAAAGTCAAATATTTTATTTGAAGCGCACGCCAGACAACCATCAGACAACCACCGGGATATCGACTGTCTGCATCACAGGGGCACCGTTTTACAGCCATGTTTTTTTTTGGCGTTTTCTCTCTCTCTCTGAGCTGTTGAACTGATTGATGGGTGGAAATTGCTTTGGTCGTGCCCCACCAACGCCATCTGTCCCATGAAAACGACGGGGTCACTCTCGCTGAACATCAGCTCTAGCACAGGTATCGAAACAGGCTGTACACCAAAAATGAATGCTCCAAGGCCTTGCGTAAGAAGTCGAGTGTTTATAGACTGGCACAATTAAATTGTTTTGAGAATTTTCGTTCTGTCTAAAAGTGGATTCTCTCGTTTTCTTTCATATGGCCATCAAGGGACAAACCAGGTGGTTCCACGCAGACAGATTAAAATCAAAAGAATGGGACTATTTGGGGGATACCAGCTGGCTGCAAAGATAGGGTCATGAGTGAGTGCAAAGGCCTGACATGTGACGTGAGCCAAGAGAAAGTCATGTATTTCAAGATTGAGAATGATGTCATGGGTGGAAATCCTACAAAAAAAAATACGTGAAATGATTGGCGGGTAGTTGCTCTTTTGATCGATTATCAGTTTAACATAAACTGCTGGCTCAAACTTGTACAAGGCCTCAAACTGCTTACATGGATTATATCGTGATTCGGTGCAAAATCCTAATTGTGACGTGTGACCACATCGTCTATTTATCACCTCAGATCTGAAGACGAAGAAACCGTTCGCAGAGAGCCAGGCGTTGTTCACATTACCGACAGACCTGGAGGACCCTGGTAAACAGTTCTCCAGAGTAGCGACTCTTAGCGCGAAATCAGGGGAAGAACAGACCACACCCACCAGTACAAACACAGAAACTCCCATGAGCTGCATGCAGTATCCAAATAGAATCCTGTTGCCAGGAACTACAGAAAGGACAGTTTCTTTCCGCGCTCTCTGGGAGAGAATGGAGCAACCTTCCAGCTGAGGCAGTGGCATCGGCCTCGCTGGAGGACTTCAAATCTTGGATTTAACCTCCTCCCCCTCCCCGCTCCCCCTCCCCTCTCCTGCTCCCTCTCCTGTCCCCCCCTCCCCCCCCCCCCCCCCCCCCCCCCCCCCCCCCCACACACACCCTATCTCTCTTCCTCACCTTAGTCCGTCCCACCCACTTCAGAGTAAGGCCCACTTATACCCCCTGCCTTCCATCCCCACCCCCACCCCCCCCCCCCCACCCCCTAGAGGCCTGAAAAATGGTGGGTGGCCCAGGACCCCCCCCCCCCCCCCCCCTTTTTTTTTTTTTTTCCTATCCCGACCCAGTATATGCTGATGATCCAGGCAGCATTTCAACTAACTGTCAAATCCGGAAACCCCCTTTTGTAGTGTCAGAATCTTTCAGCTTGATGAAGTGGACACTCAAGGAAAGAAGAAGAAGAAGAAGAAGAAGAGGGGAAAGAAGAAGAAGAAGAAGAAGAAGAAGAAGAGAGGAGGAGGAGGAAGAAGAAGAAGAAGAAGAAGAAGAAGAAGAAGAAGAGAGAAGAAGAGGAAGAAGAAGAAGAAGAAGAAGAATGGTCAGAAAGTTGACCAAAGACATAAGTGCACCACGCATAGACGCATTAAAGGGCCCTGTGGGAACACAGACACTTCAGAACCCGACAGCGTGCATTCGGAGCGACAGTCGGCCGTGACACAAAAGACGGAAAAGCAGACTCAGTGAGAGAGTGACAGAAAAGGGAAATTACTACCACAGAATTTCCAGAAGAAGGGTAGACAATTCCTACTGAAAGACCAGCAGGCATCCCCCAAGGGAAGGTGGAGGAGGGGGGTAGGGGATTGGAAGGAAGAGCAAATACGGGAATAATTCATCAGTAAGACAGAACCCACGGTGAGAATTCACCTCGTTCCTTCCCACCTCCCCCCCCCCCACCCACCTCCCCCCCCCCCCCCCCCCCCCCCCCCCCCCCCCCCCCTTTCGAACACATTATTGTTTACCAGGATGGGTAGAGCATGATGACAGTAAGCTTGTTTTCTTAACTACCTTTCTGATCTGAAGCCCTTGTAAACTGTGCTTGTGTTGTTTGTATTGAAGATGAAAACGCCTAAAGCGGTAAGATCCAGTATCAAAGCTTAGGCTGTGTAGACTTTGATGCTGCTTTCTTCGCCCCGTCTGTGGATTTATATATATATATATATATATATATATATATATATATATACGGATATTCCATGAATTCTGTCAATTTTTTGGCGATTGGTAAAAAAAAATCCAGTGATTTAGAGAAGGAGAGAGAGACAAAGAGACAGAGACAGACAGACAGACAGACAGACAGACAGAGAGAGTCGGAGTCGGATGAATTTATTCACAATAGGCCATGGCCTCTTATGAAAGGGTGAGTGAACATCAAACATGCAATTTATCACGCAAAAAAACATAGAGAGAAAAATTCATAACAAGTACCAAAAAACCATATGTAAAACAGATCAGCGACAGAAGCAAATTAATTACGTATGTTCCCAAGACATTGCGAGTTCTCTAAACTTTAAAGTCTTATAAAAAAAAAATAAATAAATAAATAAATAAATAATGTGAAAAATTTCGCACATCTTGAGACTTTTTGTGGAGGACATTTAATAAAGTGAGTTTGAACAAAGAGGATTGTCGGTAATGTTTAGGTTTTATGAAACTTTCACGAGTACGTCTGAGTGCTGGACAGCAAAAAACAACATGTATTTCGTTTTCCTCTGCTTCTTTACACATTGGACAAGTTAAAACACTTCTGTTGACAGTTCTGTATCTAAAGGTATGCACCATTAAATCTGAGATTCCATGCCTGAAGTTTGTTGTTATGTGGCTTCAAATCCAACTGTAAAATATGGCTTCAAACAAGGCGTATCACTAAAATGTTTGTACATGTCAAATCTACTACTGGTCTGAATATGTTCAGTCCATTTTTGCCCAGAACAGTCCACCAACCGTTGGCGAAATGTACGAATAAAGTCACTCATGTTTCCAACACCTTGACTGTACCAAACCAACCCAAACCCATATTCAAAGAAACAAATTCGCGCTTGAGTCTCTTTACTTTTAAGGCCTGAATCATAACATGCTTTGCGTAGAATTCTTTGCTGATTCATTTGTAACAAATTCAAACTAACAGCGAACACAATCTCACTGCTGAGTTCACATGTAAAGGATACCTCACCCAAGAACTTCCGAAAGGTATCCATGCTGCACTTTATGCAGATGACCTGGTGCTGTGGTGCAAGGAAGAGCAAACTTGGAGACACAGCCCTGAAACACGAAGAGAGGAGGCAATCTATCTTGGTGTCACCTTTGACAAGAAGCAAACCTGGCGACCACACATCCAGAAAGCTGAAGCAAAGGCCAGACGAAAGCTTGCCATTCTGCGGAAAAACTAGCCGGAACCAGCTGGGGAGCAAACGAACAAATACTCAAGCGCGTCTACCAGGGAGCAGTCAGGCCCCATCTTGAGTATGGCTCAACAGCTTGGTCAACAGCAGCGAAGACCCACCAGCAATCCCTGGATAGGGTCCAAAATCAAGCCCTCAGGATCATCACCGGGTCCATGCGATCCACACCAATCAAAAGCCATGGAGGAGTTACTGCCATACAGCCCCCTCCACCAAACGCAGTAGCTTCATCCATGAAAAGCAAGAGTCTTGCCAGGGAGCATCAAGATGGCTTGCCACCTGCCAACCCACTGGACCCCTCTGATCTGCCACAGCCCTGGAATGAAGACTTCACAAATCTTCACATCTCCACAACAGTTCCACAGGTTGCCTCAGGAGACTCTCAGGATGACACTGTCAAACGCACTCTCACACTTGCCATGATTGCTGAGAAGTACCCTGAAGAATCCTGGATACATGCGTACACCGACGACGGCTCAGCAACCAACGCAGTGTCTGATGGAGGAGCGGGCGTATTCATCAAGTCACCTGAGGGACACACCACCACAGCAGGGATACCAACTGGGAAACACTGCTCCAATTATGCTGCAGAAGTTCAGGCCCTCATGCAGGCAGCCTCCATGATTCATGATCACAGAGCGACTGCACCCAAGTTGTCTTCCTCTCTGACGCGCTGTCCGTCCTGGAGGCCCTTGCAGGAGACAAACTTCCTCGTCTAATGGAGAAACTCCAGGAACTCGCCAAAAGTAGACGAGTAGTCCTGCAATGGGTACCTGCCCACTGCGGAGTCCCAGGGAACGAGGCAGCCGATCAGCTCGCCAAAACCGGAGCCAGAGGAAGACAACCAGACAACAGCGTCAGCTTTGCAGAGAAGAAGACCCTTGTGAAGGCTCTGATGCGACCACAACCCACAAGGGATGCTTCCATCTTCTGGAGAGACAGGAGCAGGTGGTCATTATGAGACTTAGAAACTGGCCACTGCCGACTCAATGACCACCTGCATAGGAAGCTGAAGCTGGCGCCTTCCCCCTCCTGCTCCTGTGGTCTTGAAGACCAAACACCAGAACACATCTTACAGACCTGTGTCCCCTCTCTCAGGGACTGAGAGAAACCGTGTGGCCAACGCCGACTCCGCTGCACACGAAGCTCCACGGCTGCCGACAAGACCTGGAGAAAATGTTACTTCAAGTTTTCACTTCCACAGACCACGTGACATAATCACAAGGATTTAGGCAATGCGAGGTATGCAGTCTCATACTCACCTCGGTCTTCAGCCTAGGTTGCCTTTTCACTTACCTCCCTTTGTTCGTCTCTTTGTCATTGACGGCAAGACACCTCTTCCGAACAGAGTTGAATCAAAGTTGGTGAAAAGATGGAATACGGATAAATGTC
>JADBJO010016422.1:20000-37500 GCA_016801955.1 Conus betulinus | reverse complement strand
ATGGGAGTCGTGCGCTGTACATCATCATTTTCACCCATAACACCAAATAAGTAGAAAAAAAATGAAATAATTAAAAATAATGATAATAATAAATAAATAATGAAACAAATGAAATAAAATAAGTAAACAAAGAATATAAAAGATATAAATAAACAAATGAACAATTTCAATGGATGGTGATGATAGTAGTTATGTGTGGGTAGTCGTATGTTGGGGTGTGGGTAATGATAGTAATGATTGGAAGAGAATGGAAACGATCAATGGGTGGTAAGATATCGTTAGGAGGGGGGGGAAAAGGGGGGGGGACAGAATGTGAAGGGGGGGGAGGAAGAGGGTATCGGGGGAGGGGGGAGAGAGAGAGAGAGAGAAAGAATTCATATCTCTCCTACCACACAAGCGTATGCATGGGGTGGGGGTGGGGTGGATGGGGGTGAGAAATTCATGCAAACATTGTTGTTGGGGAAAAAAAGGGGGGGGGGGGGGGGGGGGGGGGGGGAGGAAGGGGGGAGAGGAGGGGGTTATGGGTCAATTATGGTCAAAAGAGACTAATTGTGGGGAGTTTTCACACACATATACACCCATTCTCACACACACACTATACACACACACACGCGCGCGCGCGCGCACTCACACACACACACACACACACACACACACACACACACACATATATATATATATATATTTTTTTTTTTCTTTTTTAATGGTGATGATGATCATTGTCATAAGAGGGATAAACAATGCTATAGGACGTTGATCATTTTCATGAGTGAAATAACATGATAGCATCGGTATGATAATGCCAGTTGAGCAGAAAATTGGAAATGATCAATGACTGATGAATAGTGACCGTTGTCATAGGTGAAATCAACACTATCACACACACACACACACACACACACACACACACACACACACACATATATATATATATATATATATGGTTGTGTGACTCGCCGGCCAGTTGACTCACCACCACTGAGGAAGGCAGTAAAGCCGAAAATTTTGGAAATCTTTTTATCTTGTCTGTTGTGGTTTTTAAACTCTCTGTTTATATATATATATATATATATATATATATATATATAAGCACGTGCGCACACACACACACACACACACACACACACACACACACACACACACACACACACACACACACACACACACTCACACACACGTATACACACACACACACACACACACACACACACACACACACACACACACACACACACACACACACACACAGGGGTTTTGAAATAAATACATAAATAATGGTAGTAAGGCTTATTGAATGATGACCATTTGATAACAATAGCGCTACAGGATGATGATCATTCTTGTTACTAAAAATTGAAAAAAAAAATGGGAACCTTGATGGGTGATGGTCATCTGATAACACCAGTGCTACAGGATGATAATCCTTGTTGTTACTGGAATCATAACTGTGATTAAAGGCACTGTGGGATGCTGGTCATTGTCACAGGTGAAATGATGTGGTGGCAGTAGTATATGATGGTTGGTTGAGGAGGGGGGGGGGGGGGTAATGACTGATGGGTGATGATCATTAGAGATCAACGGTAATGTAGGATGGTCTTCTTCCTTGTTCACTTGGGTAGGAACCCTGGGAGGTATTGACGAAGGCTGCTGTATGGTAAAGGCCCTCAGTCAATAGGTCAATAGGGCTTTCCCTTCATCGGTGTGTTGGCAGGCTAGGTCGTTGGGCTGTACTGCATGGATGATTTGAAGACTTGCCATTGTGAATATAGTGGACATGTGATGTCTCAGTCTGGAGTGCCCTGTCCCTCAGTCTCACGAAGGTCTGATCTGGGCATCCGGTAGTGTCCATCCCTCTTGTTGAAGTAGGGTGCTGCTCAAGCCATCTGCCTTTTTGGTTTTTTGGTTCTCCTTGATAATACTTTTGATTTTTTTCAAAGGAGACTTTCCTGTTCTGTTGGGGCTGCTGTTCTCCTTCCTTTGCCAAATGGTCAGCTTCCTCATTGCCATATATATTGCAGTATGAAGGTGATCACTGGATGACAGTATTTCCAGTGACTGATGGATGGTGAACATTTGGGATCAGCAGTACTATAGGGTGAGGGTCATTTTCATGTAGGTGGAATAATATAGCATTGGTACAATAGTGCCAGTTGGGGGAATAAAGGAAGATATCAATGACTGGTGGGTGATGATCACTGTCATAAGTGAGATACTGTAGGATGATGGTCATTGTGATAAGTGAAATAATGTGGTGGCACTAGTATAATACTGCCAGTTCACGAAGAGAGGGTGGATTGGGGGGGGGGGGGAGGGTCAATGACTGATGGGTGATGATCATGGATCATTTGAGATCAACAGTACTGTAGGATGATGATCATTGTTATATAAAGTGGGATGATGTTGGTGGCATTGGTGTAATAATGCCCGATGGGGGAATGAAGGAGGTAAACAATGATTGATGGATGATGATCATTGTCATGGTGTGAGTCTGATTCACAGTAGTGTGGGATGATGGTCATTTACAAAAGTGGAATAGTGTACTGGCCTTAATATGTTAATGCCAGTTGGGAGAATAGAGGACATGATCAATGACTGATGGATGATGATCATTATCATAAGGGAGATATACAGTACTACAGGATGATGATCATTGTCATAAGTGAGATAATGTGGTGACATTGGTGTGATAATGCCAGTTGGGGGGGGAAAAAGGAAAATGATTGATGATTGATGGATTAGTTTGAATCATACCAGCTCTTTTTCTTTCCCACTGCCTCTCCTCCATCCCTTTCTCTCTATACCCCCTCCCCCAATTTCCCCATCCCACCTTATTCTTATGCTCACCCCATGTACATATATATAGCATATCTATAACATCACATGTAGAGCATAATACATATACCCCAAACACCATCTCCACCATCCAGGTATGCATACTCATAGACACATACACATGTGAACAATCTGCATCTCTTACGAGATCCAAGGAAAGGTTGTTCTGCACAATTCTTAGCCGCTGACAATGCTTGGGTTATTGAACAGCAGAGCTGACCACTCAGACTGTTCCATATCTTTTGATCTCCCTTGCATCCTTAAATGGATCTTCAAGCATAGGCTCAAAGATTGTCCCCTACATTTTTAGTTTTCAACTACTTTTTTTCCTCTCCACACTTTCGTTTTGTTTAATTCTACGACCTTTCGCTGGGTGGGGGTGTTGGATTCTTTTTCGAACCCTTGGCGGTCGGAACACCACAGAATTATGGACTGTGGTGTGTCTCTATCTGACGCCAAGAGCACAGACACAATCGGCCGTGTCCCCCTGATGAGTCTGATCCAGCGGACGAAAGGCCTCGGAGCAGGCGACACATATAGATCTGTCTTTGAGAGGGATTGCGATAGTTTCCTCATGCAGCTAGTGAAGGGTTTTCATACTTATGATATACATTTTCCCATTACTTCATCTTCAATTTTTTTTTTCTCTCTCAAATTCAAATCTTTGCCAAGTCATTACCATAATGATGGAAGAATTGTTAACCTGCACTTGTTTTCCCCCACTACTTAATTGTTCAGCGTTATATATATATATATATATATATATATATATATATATATATATATATATATATTTTTCCCCTCATACACACCCTCAAGTGCCCCCTTCCAAGAATAACTCATCTACCATTCTCTCACTTTCTTTTACACACTCTCAAGTGCCCCCTTCCAAACATAAGACTCATCTACCACTCTCTCTTTTTCTCTATCTCTGCCTCTGTTTGTCTTTTTCCTCTATCTGCCTCTCTTTTTCCTCGAGGTGAATTGGGACTGGACACTGAATTTTCCCTTTTCCCATAATACACACACACACACACACACACACACACACGTGTGCACGCGGCTACGCATACCCACCTGTAAACACACACACACAATAGGCAACTTATTTAAAGACAATGGTAAATGATGGTATTAGTTCGCATAAGAAAACAAATAAAATGATAGAATGACAATTCAAGACTATCTGAAGAACTGTAAATCCATAATTCACCTCTAAAGTCGAAGTTTTCACCGACAAATTACGGACACGCGATCGGAAGCGGCCATTTTGACTTTCCCGCTGCGGGTCTACAAAGTCATGAAAAATTAAAGAAACAAAATAAGGCCAGCAAATTTTTTTGATCAACGTATGTATTTTTTATACACGGTTTATCATTGTCCAACGTGTTATCATTAGAAAATAATTTTAACTTACATTAGTTTTGCTTGATAATATTCACTGCGGGCACCTCGCGCTACAAAATCGTCTGCGATTTTGGCTCATCTTTTTTATTTATTTCTCAAAATGAAAAAACGATTTTGAAGTGGATTCAAATCTTAAATCAATTATAACATTGTAAAGAACAATATACCAAAGTATTGTGCTTGTTGCACCAAGTGCACAATTCTGCTTAATTCTAAAACATAGAACCCCGCTATAATCTGTGTTAGGGCCGGCGTTCACTGAGAGAGCGACCCTGCCGTTTTTTATAGTTCAGATGCGGCTGGAGGGTGCACGAAAGCATTCGGCCGCATCAGTCAGCTTAGCAATTCAGTCAGAGACAGACAATGCAAAAATATGGATAGCGATGCGCCTGGGCTGTAGACAGTCAATATCGCCATCGTGCCCCTGGTCTGAGTTTCAAATTAAACATTTGGCTCTCAAGCTCTTTTGCTTCCCCTGATAACTGAAAAACGTTAATTCTATTTGCATGGAAATGCAGGTGTTATCTTCCCCTGACTTTTTCCAGAACACGTCTATTTTGACCAGTTAGTCACCTTAAATGTAAAAAACTTGGATGTGAAACGGTGTAATGCAGACACTGTTTTACAAGCATTTCGGCTTTGCATATCAATTTCACCGATCGATTCAGATCTGCATGTTTTTTGGTTTGATGTAACGAATGTTTTACCACATGACGCATACCCTGTCAAACATGCCGTGTCAAGCACCAGAGTTCCACCCTGCCTGCTTCCATAGTGTATCACTTATGCCTGTACTGTGGATTTGGGCGTGTTCAGATACAGGATTACTCTCCCCTTGGCTTTATCACTAATCTCTGTCCTATGGATGAAGACATATAAAGCTATCGGCTGCCTGTCTTCTTGGCTCATCAGTAAACCGTGTCGTTTGAATTCAGACATAAAGCTATCAGTCTGCCTGTCTCCTTGGCTAACCACTAATCTCTGTCCTATGGATGGAGACATAAAGCTATCGGCTGCCTGTCTCCTTGGCTCATCACTAATCTCTGTCCTATGGATGAAGACATACAAAGCTATCAGTTGCCTGTCGTTTTGGCTTATCACTTATCTCTGTCCTATGGATGAAGACATTAAGCTATCGGCTGCCTGTCTTCTTGGCTCATCACTAAGCCTTGTCGTTTGGTTTCCGACATAAAGCTGTCCGTTGCCTGTCTCCCTGGCTAATCACTAATCCCTGTCTTGTGGATTGATGCCAGTAAAACAAAAGGCTACCTCCCCCTACGCTCATCACCAAATTTACTGAAAGACGCTGGCCAAAGTAGGGGAGGATCAGGATGGAGAGAAGGGGGATTAAAGATTCTGGACCACGCCCACGCCAACCGGGTCCAATTAAAGAAAAAAAAAATCTTTGAAAAAAAAAAAAATCTAACGTGCCTAACAGCGCTATTGGAGGAGGAGGCTGTGAGGGCGAAACACATGTGTTTACGATGTTGATATATCACTGATAGTGTCTTTGTTAATCAAACGAAGAAACATAGTAACTGCGCGGCAGCGAAACAAGATCTGTCATCTGGTAAAGGTACGCCAAATTTCAGGCATATATTCACCCATCCTGCAATACTCCACTAGCCCTTCACCTCACCCCCCCCCCCCCCCCCCCGTCCCCCCATCATTTTCCCTTCCTTCCTGCGTTCAGCAGCATTTGATCCCCGCTCTTCCACACAAAGTTATATACCCTTACTATGCTAGACACAAAACAATCGTGCTGTTCTCTTTTTCTTTTCTGTCTTTTTTTTTCTCTAACTGATTTACGTTGTGGTGTTGTAACACTTGAGATTGGCCGTCTCATTTTCTCATTGAAGAGAAATGCCCGTCATTTTATCACGCAAGGCAAGTGTCTGTTATTTTATCACTGAAGGCAAGCGCCTGTCATTTTATCACGCAAGGTAAGTAACTGTTATTTCATCATTGAAGACAAGCGCCTGTCATTTTATCATTGAAGGCGAGAGCATGTCATCTGATCAGTGAGGGCAAGCCCTTGCCATGGTGTTACTGAAGACGAGTGCCTGTCATGTTATCATTGTGATTTCATCCGCTTTCTGAAACAGGCCTCACATCACCACCGTTGTTTCACTTACTTTGTGAAACACGTCTAACACATCTCCGCTGTTAATTAACTCACTTTCTGAAACAGGTCTGATGTCACTTCCTTCAGTTTACCCCCTTTCTACAAGTCTGATATGACCACTGTCACGTCACCCACTTTCTGAAACAGGTCTGACGTCACCTCCTTCAGTTTACCCACTTTCTTCAAGTCTGATATGACCACTGTCACGTCACCCACTTTCTGAAACAGGTCTGACGTCAGAACAGTCGTTTCGCCCACTTTCCACAGGTCTGGCATGACTCTATCACTTCATTCACTTTTTGAAACAGATCTCACGTCATCATTGTCATTTCACCAACTTTCTGAAACACGTCTGACAGCCACTTTTTGAAACAGACCTGACATCCACTTTCTGAAAGAGGCCTGACATCCACTTTCTGAAACAGGGCATCCACTTTCTGAAACAGGCCTGACATCCACTTTCTGAAAGAGGCCTGACATCCACTTCTGAAAGAGGCCTGACATCCACTTTCTGAAACAGGCCTGACATCCACTTTCTGAAACAGGCCTGACATCACTTTCCCTGACATCTTTCTGAAACAGGCCTGACATCCACTTTCTGAAACACACCCCACCAAGTGTTTACTGCCAGGGGAAATGATCGAACCAATTCAGCTCCAGTAGACCTTGAGTTGATCGCCCATGTTTCCGGTCGGGGTGCATTCTTCAGGCGAGAGATCAGACCAGGAGGGGTGGGAACATGTCAGCCCTCCCCAGCTCTCATCGTGCCCACAGTGGCACAGATCTTCAACTTGAAATAGAGAGACCATCGCTTTTTACTGTCCATCGACGGGTTGTTTCTTGGACAAATTATTGAAGTGGCCTTGGGTTGTTTTTTCTCTTCTTCTTCTTCTTCTGTGTGTGTGTGTGTGTGTGTGTGTGTGTGTGTGTGTGTGTGTGTGTGTGTGTGTGTGTGTGTGTGTGTGTGTGTGTGTGTTTTTTGCTGTGGAGGAGAGGAGGTGGGACGGGGGGGGGGGGGGGGGGATTCAACTCCCCTACTCATAGCCACATTCAGGTTCGTCCTGTTGCAGCCTCATCACCCAGCAGTCCGCAGGAAGCAGTGTTAACACCAGGCCACATTAGCTTAACTCACCAAAGGGGAACCTGCGCTGCCGCCAAATCAGTCCCGTGATGCTCAGTGATGCCTGTTCTGATCCAATACACAGACACCGGCTACTACTCCCCTGCTGACAAGGCAGTAAGTGCTTCGGTAGATAGCCAGTCTGAGTGCGGGTCCTCCCTCCTAAGAGTGCCAGCATGTCCACTCAACGACAGTTTCCATGATTCTGCTGAGACTTCGGCATTGTGTCGTCACCACACGGACGTAGAAAGGACATGGAAACTTAGAATACCATGAGATTCTTTTCTTTCTTTCTGCGTACGCAGGCTGACACTCCTGCGGACACTTCCTGTATAGGCAGGCAGTGGAGTGTTGTGTGTATGACCGTTTTTTTTAATCCTGCCATTAAGGCAGCCATACTCCATCTTGGGGCAATGTGCATGCTATGTGTAAAGTGTCATCCACACCAACGGCCAAACTGGCCTCCTCTTCCGAAAGTTGGCGATGGGATTTTACGTGTGTGCAAGATGTGCGTGCGTTCACACACGGAACCTGGGTAATAGTCTCATTCGAAGGACTGTGTGGGGAATGGAGTCAGAACCATTGTTAACTCCGAGGGAAAATTCCCCTTGTACCGAAATTCGAACCCGCAACCCCAGGATCACGAGTCCGGCGCGCTACCAACTGAGCTATTCCGGCCCCCAACATACCTTGTGTTTGACAGATAGACTTCAGGCTATACTAAAGGTAAGCCACAAATTTCATCCAAATCAAGAGCACTGAACCAAACCATCCCATGAAATCAAAGGTGACCATCTATGGGGTTCTGTACATACAAACGATACTGTCTGTGCATGCTGAATCAGCTTGAGAATCGGACAAATGCGCCAGTGTGCTCACAAGATCCGTCTCCTACGATGTGAGCGTTCCACGGGGTCTGGATGTTTTCCGCTAGTGTCACTGAAAGGTCATTAGTCTCGACACAGACATCGGTCCACTCTCCGCAGTGCAGACATAATACACTCCGACATGATTAGGCGCACAGAAGGTATATCAATAGTCCATCAGCAAGCCATCATCCACCCGTTCATTCATTCAGACGCTACTGATCAAAGAAACGGGGGCTAATTTACATGACGATGCCCATCATGTTTCCATTGACGTCACTGTTTATGTACAAAAAGAGATGGCGCTACGGGACCTCATGGAAAACACAGTCACGTTATTCCACGTCCCTAGTCGTCTTGGGTCCCCGCACAGAATGTTATTCAGCAAAATGTTGCTCTTGTTCTCATCCTTCGTCCTTCGTCTAGCGCTTCGTGGGTTCAGCACAGGTCACATGTCTGCGTGTGAAGGAACGTCTTTAGCCTCTCTGTGAGGTCCACAGGATCCATTTTCCATGAGAAAAGATGATACCCCGTGAGGAGGACTGAACGTTTGGTGTCCCCACCGTCTATGGGTCTCCAAAACGAAGGAGGGAGGCTGGGCTGGGGTGGATACTTTCCATCAGTGGAGCAAAAAGTACTGTGGAGCTGACTGACTTGTTTACTGTAAAAATTTGAGCCTGTTGTCTGTATATATGGACAGTCATTTGACCAAGCAGTCAGACACACACACACACACACACACACACACACACACACACACACGCACACACACACACACACACATATATATATATATATATATATATACAATAAACTAATAAATTCCAAGGATAAGTAACCTAGCACCATTCTAGCAATTTACAGAGCATCTTGGTGTTGCACGTGACTGCAACAAATGTTCAATTATAAACAAAGCTTGCTCTTATGTCTTAGATTGAAGAAAATAGGGAGAGATAAGCATTCATATCTGCAGTGGTAGATAATTCTACCTAACAGCATGTGCTTGAGAGCTTATAGTCTTCAAGGGGGAGACAATCTCCAATGGGGAGGAAACTCACTAACATATAACTCCTGGTAAGATACCAGTATTTCGAACCTGATATGAATGCTTATCTCCCCTTATTTCTTCAATCTAAGACATAAGAGCAAGCTTTGTTTATAATTGGATATTTATTGCAGTCATTGCATCACCAAGCTGCTCTGTAATTTGCTGGAATGGTGCTGGGTTACTTATCCTTGGAATCTATTGGTTTATTGTAATTTAGTCCCCTTGCGGATTCATTCCAAGAACTGGCCCTCAGCAGCTGTGTCTCAAGAGGTTATCTTTTTATGTTTTCTACTTTTCAAAAGAAAATGTAGCTTGTTTTGCTCTTTCATGATTTTTTTGTTTTGCTTCTTAGGTGGCACCTTTGGTTGATTTTTTAAAAACGCAACAAACATACTACGGTATTGCACACCAGCCTTTTTCTGGGATAGCATTCTTCTTAAAAACGAAAAGACAGAGGAGTCAAGTTTACCATTTTCCACGGTCACCGAGGAGAAAAACGATCAGGTTTCGAAATACCAGTATGTGACCAGGAGTTATATGTAGTAAGTTTCCTCCCCATTGGAGATTATCTCCCCCTTGAAGACAATAAGTTTGCTGAAGGCTCATTCTAAGAAGCACTTATTAATCCCCATTCACCCTCTCAAGCACATACTGTTAGTTAGGCAGAATCATCTACCACTGCAGATATGAATGCTTATCTCCCTCCTGTTTCTTCAATGTAAGACATAAGAGCAAATGTTGTATGTATATATATATATATGTGTGTGTGTGTGTGTTAAAAATAGAATGGTAAAAGAAGTTTTTAAACCAACAGATCTGTTTCGACCGCTGGCTCTCCTCAGGATGGTTTTGGGTCGCCTACTGCCGGTGTTACATGGCCTAATGTCACTGTTTGCACGGGCGGATTGGTTGCACGTGTTATACGGTTTTCAGCTTGTTTACAGTTCAGAGTGCGTTTGCCGACAACGATTTCCATTTGTGCCTGCAGTTGTTTACTATTTCTACTTTAGTATTTAGGGCTGCTAAGTATGGTGTGCATAGTATTAACCATTTTTCTGTTGAACACAGGTTGCATCTTTTTGAAATGTTATTGCATGGTGATGCCCTTTTTATGATTTTCCAGGATATGTTATAGTTTATTTTTCTGTCTTTAAGTCTCCAAATATATTTGCTCAGTTCTGTTTGGTTTTTTGTATTTTTTGTTTGTTGAATGACTGTTTATGGTTTGCATATCTGGTTTTGAAGTGATTTTCAGTGATCCTATATGTGTGTTTCTTTTTCATTTTCTGATGTCACAGTGGCTTGGTATACAATATAGAGGCATTTGTTGCTTAAGGGACACTGTTCTTTTGTAGTACAATTGTAGGATTTCCTTTCTTCACCCTTCTTTGCTGTGTTGCTTTTCATTTTGTTGGATGAATCAATATGTTTTTTTAAGGTTAGGCATGCATGAATATGATAGTTTGATGGTGTTGTTGAATATTTTGGACAATTTGTGTTCTTTTGGGAAGGATGCTGTCAAAATTTTGAAAAAATTCTTTCCCTACATTTGTTTTTACTCGTCCATCATATGGAGGGTTGTACCATGTGATTTTCCTTTTTCCTGCTTTTTTTGTTTTTGTTCATGTTGTTATCTGGGTTGTATTGTAGTTTGTAGCTGTAACCACTTTTTTTTTGCAATGCCTCTTGGTATTCTGCTGCTGCGTTGTTGAATACTCTTTCATTATGTGACAGATTAGATAATCTCTTGTTTATGCCATTGGGTATGGTTTTTTTAGTCTAGATGGTGGTTGGTTGCTACTGATGTTTACATAAATGGGTGTGTCGTTAGGTTTCTTGTATGGTTTATATATGTGGTTGTTGAGGTCAAGAGTTGTGTCTAGGTAGTTCACTACCTTTTGTTTGCTTCGATGGTGATTTTTAAGTTATGGTTTGGGAAAATTTTTCATAGTTCTTTTTTCTTGTTTTCGATGGTTCTTGGATTGTTGTTTAGCGTGGCGAGGCCGTCGTCTCTGTACAGTCCGACTTGCTTTCCTAGTTGTTTTCGGATGTTGGATAGCATAAACAGTCCGACCAGTTCGCATGTTTCGGGCACCGTCGCACGATCCCATGGTCACATCAAATGTTGAGTTTTTATTTCGTTTTCTTGATCCATGTTTCATTTCTGCTGTAGAGTAAAATTTTCTTGGTGTGTAGAATGATTTCCATTTCTGACCCTGTTATGTCTGTGTGTTTATTAGCAAATTTCAGAGCTTTAGTGAGTAGCTCTTCATCTATGGAGGGGTAGAAGTCTACTATGTCGAATGTGATGAATACTGTGTTCTTCTGTTTGTTAAGATTTTTGAACCATTGGATAACTTCATATGTGTTCTTCCAGAGGTTGTATTCAGTGTTTGATTTTATGTTTTTTATGGCTTTTTCTAAGATTTTCTTACTTATTTTGCCCAGTTCAGATTTAGATGGGTTTATTAGTCTACATGTTGGGTTTGTTGTGGAAATTGGGGTTTATGATCTTTGAGGGTTATAAGGCTTCTTTTATTTGCTGTTGTTTCCACCCTGTCACCCAGATCCATGTGGTATACGAGTTCTTTTTTTTTTCTTTTTTTCGGATGTTGTTGTGTATGGTTTTATCAGTTTTTTTTTTTTGTAGTTTTTTTTCTGAATTTTTTTATCAAGAAGTTGTGAGTACTCATTTGGTTCCATTTTGTAGTAATTACTGGTTTTGTCAGCCTTCACGAATACTTTTTGACATTTTGTATTTGTTTTATTTCATTTTTTAATGACGTTTGGAAATCGTTGTTTGATTTTTTGAATTCTATGTTAGCTATCATTCTTTTCATTTTATCCTCGAAAGATTTCATTTCATCTATGGCCGGTGGAGATCGCCCATGATTTGAAGCCATATGTGTTTTTTGTCATTTTTTTTGCATTCGGGTTCAGGAAGAAAAACGCTTTCCATCTCATGTTTCGTACAAATTTTTCAGTTTGCTCTATCAATCTTTTTAAGTAGAATTGCGGGTTGGAGAATGGTATATGTTGCTCCCCAAGCGGTTGAGCACTTTAAGAATTTTATAGACATTTTAGCGGTATTCTCTCTCTCTAGATCTCTCTCTCTCTATATATATATATATATATATATATATATATATATATATATATATATGAGATAAGGGATATCTAGAGACGGAGACACCAACACTGGGACATGCTGGGTACGGGGACACAGTAAAACAAAGACTACCAGGGGGCTGGGGAGTTACAGGAACACACACGGACAGGCAGACAGTATGAGAGACAAGAACATATAGAAAGAAGAAGACAGGGACACTAGTGTTTAGAACTGCAGTCTATGCACATAGCGACAGCTTCCAGCCTCAGTAAATCATCTCTCTATGTTGTCAATCCTTATCTCCTTCAAAAGACAAAGGTCATTTTTCTTCTTGGCGTGGGGGGAGACACACAGACAGACAAAGGGGGACGGGGCACACACAGAGTAGAGACACACACAGACAGACAAAGGGGGGGGGAGGGGGCACACACAGAGTGAGTGACAGATGGACAGAAAAACACACGCGAGTGTAGATACACACACACACACAAAAGGTACATAAATAAATGCATACAGAGAGACAGACACTCAGACAGACAAACAAACGGGAAGACATAAACAGACACGGAGAAAAGCAGAGAAATGGACAGAAAAAGAGACAGATTGAAAGATACAGAAAGCAAGAGAGAGAAAGTAAAGCAGAGAGACACAGAATAAGATAGAGAGGGACAGAGAGAGAGCGACACTGAGGAGCGGGGGGGGGGGGGGGGGGGGGGGGATACACACAGACAAAGGGGAGGGGAGACACACACAGAGTGAGTGACAGACGGACAGACAGAAACACACACGCGAGTGCAGATACACACAACAAAGGTAGCACACAGAGAGACAGACACTCACTCAGACAGACAAACAACGGGAAGACGTATACAGATACGGAGAAAAGCAGAGAAGTGGACAGAGAGAGAGAGAGAGAGAGAGAGAGAGAGAGAGAGAGAGAGAGAGAGAGGAGAGGGGGGGGAGGAAAGACAGAGATTGAAAGAGAGAGAGAAGAGACAGAGAGAGAGAGAGAGAGAGAGAGAGAGAGAGAGAGAGAGAGAGAGAGAGAGAGAATGAAACAGACAGACAGACAGGATTTTTCAACAAATGGAGATGGTGTTACTGTGTCGGCCCAGACTGTCAGGTACTGTCATGGAAACGGCAGAAGTTCCCGGGTTTCCCTGACGTCTCACCCTACGCTGGAACCCTACACACCCACCTTCACTGTCGTCTGTCGTGAGAGAACAAAGCAGAGTCACAACAGAACCATTCCGGATTGGTTGGCCTGGTACCTTTCCCATTTAACAATTGGCTGATATCAAGCAGGCCTAGCAGTGCCTATGAGCCTTTGCTATGCTCTGACCCTATACCCCATCACCACACACAGTTTGGTCTTCAGTGATAACTTAACGATACTTTCACACTAGATAGGTGTTTTTTGTTTTTCCCTTTTTTTTTTTAGATTACGTTGTTTTACATATTTATACGTTGTTTTGCATATTTACAGTCTTCATTCTGGGGTTCCTTTACAGTTTTATGCGAAACTGTCTTTTCTGTCTGTCTGTCTCTTTGTGTTTGTGTGAGTGTGTGTGTGTGTGTGTGTGTGTGTGTGTGTGTGTGTGTGGTGTGTGTGTGTGCGTGCGCGCGTGCGTGCGAAGAAGAAAGCCATCCCCTACTTTTCTCACTGCTCTCTGCTGCTGCTCCTCTTCGAATCGTTCAACAAGAAGGGGGCCCCCAACCCCTCACACCAAAAGAAACTAATCACATTGATCCACCAAAGTTCGGTGCCAGACGCTTTGTCAGGCTCTGCTCTCAACACCCCCTCCCCCTCTTTCCAAACCTCACCCCCATTCCCCCACTACCACCCTCTGCCAACTTCTTCTGAAAACACTGAGAGGAAAGAAGGGAGAGGAGGGGTGCTTATAGTTACAGACAACTTATGCAAATCCTTTGAAAAGGGTGCCAGACTAAGCTTTACGTGTGTGTACACACTGAAACAGACAAAACGAAACTATACGCTTGGTGCAACAATCAACAGGACAAACTAAGCTTTTCATGTGGTGTACACACTGAAGAAGAGTTACTTAAAACGCAACAACAACAAAAAAAAACAAAATTGGAAAGAGAGGGGGTCAGTTACCGCCAAGAACATTGACAAACAAAGCACAGGACAAGACACAATGCATTTCGACCTCTTGGATCTTCTTCAGGCAAAAAAACAATTAACATTTAGGACAGTACGAACAAAGAACTTAAAGTCACTTATCTTCCCATGCATTCGGCACCCGAACAAAATGGCCGCCAGACAGAAATGACAGAGGGGATTATGGGAGAGGAAAATAGTTTGAGGGGGAGGGAGGGGGAGGGAAACAATGGGGTTTCTGGCTTGTGTAGCTGGTATGATATAATTGTGACGTGGTGGTGGTTATGGTGGATTGATGATAGTGCTCGGGGGGGGGGGGGGGGGGGGGGGGGGAGAAAAAAAAATCAATTACAAAAATCAATTACAAAAAATAAATAGATAAATGAAAATAATAATAAATAAGTAAACACAAAATAAAAAATACGCTTTTCGTGTAGTGTACACACTGAACAAGAGTAACCAAGTTTTTCGTACAGTGTACACACTGAACAAGGTAAACTAAGCTATACGTTTGGCGTTACAACGAACATGACAAACTAAGCTTTTCGAATAGTGTACACTCTAAGCAAGACCATCTGAACTTTTCGTGTGTGTATATACCCCGAACAAGAAAAATTAAACTTTTCGTGTGGCATACACACTGAACAAGACACCCTAAACTTTCCGTGTGATGTACATACTAACAAGACCCACAGACCGTAACTCTGAGGATAAGCAGAAACTGGTAGACAATCTGCTTGGACATAGAAAAGAAACAGACAGACAGACTGAAAGACAGATGATTGGCAAGTACTGACAGACTGAATAGAATGCGAGACCAGAG
Organism: Conus betulinus; assembly: GCA_016801955.1. NCBI lineage: Eukaryota > Metazoa > Mollusca > Gastropoda > Neogastropoda > Conidae > Conus > Conus betulinus. The sequence continues at coordinate 22,048 of JADBJO010016422.1, read as the reverse complement.
AGAGAGAGAGAGAGAGAGAGAGAGAGAGAGAGAGAGAGAGAGAGAGAGAAAGAGAGAGAGACAGACAGACAGAGAGAGAGAGAGAGAGAGAGAGAGAGAGAGAGAGAGAGAGAGATTGAGAAAGAGATTATTAGACAGAAGGTAGAAAAGACAAATAAACAGACTAGTTCATTAACTGATTTGCTTCATAAATTGATTAAATGATTGATTGATTGATCGACTGATTGACTGACTGTCGAAAGGACAGCCATGAAACAGAATAGACAGGCAGAAAGGTGGATACGTACGATAACAATGGTCACACTGATGCCAAAACTGTTCACAAGTAAACAGAATGTTGTCTGAAAAACAACTGAGCAGAAATGTCCGTTCTCATACACAGGTTTCGAAGCAACAAAATAGACAGAAAAAAAAAAAACACCACACAAGCCTGTCACTTCATTTCCCTTGTCACTGAATGCAGGATGCAGATTTAGGCAGCCACTTGACCTTCATTTCTTCCGAAGAACACATCCACCGTTTTAAATGGCGTTTCTGGAATCTCATCATATCTTCCCCTAATGGGAACGAACGCAAAGCGCAACAAACGGTTCACGGCACGATAAAGGGGATGAAGGAGGGCGTGAGAATGCGGAGGGTGGGGGTGAGGAGGGGGAGGGGGGGAGTGTCGGAGTGTCACTGACCATCATTAGCAATACCTTACACTTTTCTGAATTCCGTGTGGGACTGTGCAGCCGGATGATATTCGTCCAAACCATCAGAACTGGCATATTTATCGTTTTTTCCTGGCGGAATTTTTACAATGTTTTTTTAATCAATGTCCATGCAGCAAGTATACGTTCTTTGATATATAAAAGAGAAAGAAAGAAAGAAACAAGCAAAAGAAAGCTTTAGCCCTTCTGTAAACTGTTGGTTTGAGAACACTCACGATTTATAAAAAAAAAAAAAAAAAAAAAAAAAAAAAAAGCAGTTTACTAGAAGAAGAATAGTAAACAGAAAGCTTACGCATGATTTTTCTCGATTTGGATGTATAGAGCACCCACTTCATTCAGTAATGAAAAAAAAAAATTCATCATGTGTTTTTTTTTTTTCATTACAATGCATTGGTGTATATACACACCGATGGTTACGAAAGGACCTTTTCCGCCCCATTTCAGAGAAGCTCAAGGGGCTCCCCAGTCCCGATAACCTCTGTCCCATCCTTTCCCCCCACACCTCCCCCCTACCACCCCTACTCTTTTCCCGTATGCACATTCCCCACCTCTGTTACAAAACAAATTCTTGCTTAGATGGATTTGTTTGCGAAGTGATATAACACGGACGGATTATGTTCGTTTTAGTCTCCTTCTTTTCGTAACGTTGACAGCAGTACATTGACCTTAAGCATCGTATGGCCTCCTGGTCGTGTCGCTATAAACAACAAGCGCTCAAACTGACTTCTATTCGTAGGTTACTGACACGCCAACACAGAGAGAGTTCTGACGTCAATCACCTACATCAAAACACAACAAAACAGATATACCTAAAATGTCAACCACGAGAACAGCAGGAAACATTAGTAGTTTTTTTTTCCCCAGTTGTTTTAGTGTCACACTTACGTGGAATTAATTTTGTTTGATCTTGAAGAATAAAGTCATTTTGCGCTTGAAAATACAAAAGCGTGAAAACTGCGTATGTTAAACACGGATCGATATGTCCATTTTTAGAGGCCTGAAGCTTTCATCCCGAAGCGCGCACACTCTACGCCGTCATGAAAGCGATCCCATTACACTTTTTTTTCTGTAAGGTGACCTTATCTCTCCAGGGTGGAATGGAGGGTGTATCTTTATTTTTATTTTATCTATTTATTTTTATTTATTTTTTTGAGTGTGGTTTTTTTCCTCCCCTGCACTCTCTGGGTAATGACGATTGCGATGACGTCACACTACTTTGTTAACTGCACGGGTTATACACTCTGTGTCAACAGTGAACGCCCTTCAGGCAGGAAAAAGAGAAGCAAACAAAATACAAAATCTAAAGGCAAGTATGTGTATCCAGACAGGAGCGAG
>JADBJO010016422.1:2500-15000 GCA_016801955.1 Conus betulinus | reverse complement strand
GCCACATTAGTGTCAATAAGAGAACCATCGGTATATGATACCTTCAAATGGTTAGAATAATTTGAATGAACATGAGAGCGAAAAGAAGCAGCAAGTAGATGAGGGTTATCACTCTTTTTTAGATCGTCATTGGAGAAGTCAAAATCTGCTCTGTTCAGTTCCCATGGAGGAATTGGAGACGTAATCGAACGCTTACCTATATCTTTAGTTTTCAGATCTAATCTACTGTGAATATCTGATGTATAAGTGGCTATTGTTGTCAAAGATTTTATGGCCCTTGCTCTTTTTTGGGAAAGTGAAGATCTGATCTAAGCACGTTTTCATTCACGTTGACATTTTCAACAGCACTGCTTCTTATAATGTACTTAGCTGAAGACACAGTTCTCGATAATCGTTCAAAGGTAGAACACCAACCTCCCCATATGTAGCAATAGTCGGGGTGTGGACAGGAACTCCCAAAAGCTAATTTATATGCTTTAGAGTCAATACTTTTTGTATTTTTCTTCATAAGATATTTAGGAGCAGAAAAATAAACTTCTTGGCCGTAAGTCAGCTTTGATCTAACAAAGATGTTGCAAGAAGAGTCAAGCTTTTTGTTTCTTTAGCCCAATTTTGTCTGCTTATAATTTTAAGCAAATTTAAGCTTTTTTGAGCTTTTGATAGACTGTTTTCAATGTGAAATTTCCATGATATTTCGATGTAAAATAGACACCTAAGAACTTTGTTATGTCTTTGAATTGTAACTCAGCTCCGTCAATAAAGAAAACTAGGTAATCTTCTGGGAGGGTCACCAGCACTAAATACCATCATGTGAGTTTTTTTCAACAGATAAAGATAAACCATTCTCTGTAAAGAAAAGCACTTATCTTATCTAATTCAGACTGATAACAGATCTGAATTTGTTTCAGTTTTCTGTTTGAAAATTGACTTCAATTTTGCATCCAACCAAACACAAATGTCATCAGCATATTGAACAAATCCCAACATTCTTTGATATCTTCTTAGAAAGATCTGATATCATAATACTGAAAAGATAAGGAGCAATGATGGATCCTTGGGGAACTCCCATATGTAAACCTCTCTGGGAAGAATATGCATTTTCAACTCTTGTTTCAATAGTTTCTACAGGAAAGAAATCTCTTTTACAAACGAAAACATTCTCCCACAAATACCTGCTCTTTTTCAGTTTAAATAACAATTGAGCGTGCCACACTTGATCGTAGGCTCGTTTAATGTCAAAAAATGTTGCCAGCACATTTTGCCTACGAGCAAATTGGGCGTTTTATATTGGTAGAAAACTTTACCAAGTGATCCGTTGTAGATCTTCCCGACCTAAAACCAGCTTGATGGACTGGAATAACATTGTTTTATCACAATAGTGAATTAGGCGAGCAGTTACTATCTTTTCCATTAATTTACATGTGTGTGAAGTAAGAGAGATTGGCCTGTAACTGTTGACATCTCTACAGGGTTTGCCATTTTTAAGTATGGGAACTATAAATTGAATGTTTCCACACGGCTGGTAATTTACCTTCACTCCAGCATGTTTCCATAATTTTATGAAGATACTGCACCCAATTATCTGGTAAATGTTTCAGCATTTCATTGGAAATTTCATCACGGCCAACAGCTGTTCTTTTATTACTTAGTGTTGAGATTCCTTCTTTTAGTTCCAAAAACGTAATAGGAGAGTTGAAGTAAAGTCATCGTTAGATTCTGGATCTTTAATTTCTAGTTTAGCTTCCTGGTCCTGTCTGTAAGACTTACATTTTCTTGAAAGACCTTCTAGTCTGCTGTTTACTGAAAAGATATCAGCAAACTTTTCTGCTTTTTGATAAGCTGTTGGAAATTTATTATCTTCAAATGTTACTTTGCACTTAGGAGTGAAAACCCCGTGCTTCATATATCGAATTTTTTCTTCCATATTTTACTCCTATCTGAAGGAGAACTTACCTCTTCCTCACAAAAGCTTGACCAATATTCACACTTTTGTGCTTTGGCTAATATTTTGTTATATGCTGATTTAGCCACCTTTGAATCTCTGAGTTTAGATGGAGATCTACTGCAGAGATAGATTTTTATACTTAGAAATCTTTTCTTGTTTTGCTCTTTTCACACTCGTCTGTCCACCACAAGTTCCCTGCATATTTAGATGTAGTAACACATGAACATGAACTGGGAATAGAAGAATCAGCCGCGTGAAGTACAGATCTTGTGAAATGATCATACATAAGATCCACGTGTTCATGTAGAGGAATGTCAGTAAAAGATGTTAAAATTGATGTAAATTTATCCCAGTCTGCTCGAGTGTAATTATATTTCCTGATTTTATCTTGTATTGAATTAACAGGATCCAACTTTTCGTTTAATCTTATATGTATAGGAAAATGATCACTACCTAGTGTATCAGGAGAAGTTTCCCCACGTACAGTCTGGAGCTAATTCAGGGGAAATGAAGGAGATGTCAATGGCTGATGGTTTATGACATTCTATATCTGATATTCTTGTGATGTCACCATTGTTCAGTAAGTATAAATTTGAATCCACAACATTTTCGACAAAATCGGAGGTTTGTGGTTCTTTTACAACCATCGTCCCAGAGAGCTGAATGCGCGCGTTAAAATCACCTCCTATGAGCCATTTTTCCTTATTAGGTAAGTTTCGCAACCATTCTGTATTATCATTATCTGGACCTTTTGGAAGATAGACGGAAAACAATATTAACAACTAGGTTGCTGCTGAATTTTACCATAGCAGCGGAAGAGTTTAAGTGAGGAATGTTCAAAGGCACTGGAGATTTCATAGGATGGTAATCAATATTCCGATGAATATATATTGCTGTGTTGATCTTACCAGACTGATCTTGATTGTACACAGGTGGGTAATGAAAATTCGGAATATGGGTAATTTATTTTTTACTTACGTTTAAAGATTGCAGTAATAAAACTTTAAACTGATTTGATGACAAATGTGTGTGTGTGTGTGTGTGTGTGTGTGTGTGTGTGTGTGTGTGTGTGGTGTGTGTGTGTGTGTGTGTGTGTGAGTGACAGTTTTGCTTTTCCTTCAACATCTTGCACATTTATTTTAAAAATTCTTTAATTAGTGTAATAAAAGTCACCACTAACAGGCTTTGACAACAACCCCCTAAAACTGACTTCCACAACAACTGGCCTTTTCGTATATCTACATGCCGTGGGCGAGCTAGAGGGGGCGGCTTCCTTGCATCTCGTATCCAGCAAAACTCCTGACAGTTCCGGAGTCGGAGGAATTTAATGAAAGAGATAAATCCCATTCCATCCTTGGGAGGAGATCAGGCCTATGGCAAGCCAGTGGTATGAGTGACATTCAAGTAAAACACATATGGTATCCTGATGTCGTGTATAGACAGCATCCCTTAAAACGGGATGTGGCTGCCTTTATGGTGGAATCAAAAATGGTTGCATATACGTAAAACTCTTCCCAAATGGTAAACTTTGGAGTTCTAGCTTGGGAACTGAGACAGAGAGAGAGAGAGAGAGAGAGAGAGAGAGAGAGAGAGAGACAGACAGACAGACAGACAGACAGACAGACAGAGAGACAGAGAGAGACACAGAGAGAGACAGAGAGAAAGGAAATCCAATAAACTGAAGCCTTTCCTGCCAGACGCACGCCAGGTCAGAGTGCCGCAACGTCTTTCTATTCAGTGTAATTCATTCTGTGTCCTTTTCTTTTCCCCGTTTATTTTTTCTCCATGCACGTTTGCCGGGGGCACTGACTGGATAAATGGCGTATGTGGTGGGCGTCACACACACTGCGTTAATTGCTGAGGAAATGCTCCCTCTCCAAGACGGTCCCTGCAGGCGTTTTTTTTTTTTTTTTTTTTTTTTTTTTTTACAGAAATGAGAATGTGAGTGGAAGCAAGGGGATGAGGAACTTGTAGTAGCCATTTAGTCTCCATAGGTACATGTCATTCATGAACAAACCAATCTTCAGTGTTGATTTAAATCACATCAAATGCACACCGCTTTCCAGTCTGATCTGATTGTGCGCAGAACTGTCATCGTGACCGGCTCCAAGAACGCTGCAGCAGACTGAATGACATCGTTGAAGAATTTCCTGTCACTCGCAACAGCAGCGCATCAGAAACTCCACTGCGTGTATATGGTTTTTGGTCTTTACTATATCAGGTGAATACTTAAAAGTTTTATAGGAATTATTTGACTGTAAATAGCAACAGTGATCTTTTTTATGTTCGTTTTTTATTTCTTGACTGAGGAAAGTGTTGTTTCTAGCATTTTATCTATGGTGCAGTGCTAGCACGCGGCATTTCATGATTTGATGACACTTTTTTTTTTCTTGGGATCGGTGAAGAAAGTAGCAGTGGTGGGGGATGAATTAAAAGGAAACAATTCAAACCACACCCACCCCTCTCTCAGGTACATTCGTATACATGAGCACAAACAGATATATGCGCGCGCGCACACACACACACACACACACACACACACACACACACACACACACACACACACACACATATACGCAGATGTACACATACACATGAACATACATGTGTTATGTATGTAGAACATGAACATGTATATACTCGGACTAATATTCACACATACACAGACACATATGTGTACACGTACATGCGCACACGCAAGTATATCTTGCAAACATCAAATTCGCACGTACATTGAATGCTGATTACACCGCACTATCACTGTTACTACCAGTTAACTGAAACCAGACGGGAGACGCATATATTACAGAAGACAATGTTGTCTCTTTCAAATTATGGTCCGCGATTCTTGAAACTCTTGTTTGAATAGTAGATCGCTTTGGAATCGATCAGAAGAAGACGATAGCAGTGGGAGGGGAGAGATCAAGGTTACGAAGTGAGCAGGGCGGTGGATGTGTGTGGTGGATCAATTCCTGGATCGTACAGATCAGAACAGCCACATGATTATCAGAGCATATGTCATTTGAAGGCATGTCGTTTGCAGCCAAACCGACCACGGAGGCCATGTGGGAACTGCAAACAAATTCAGAATGAATCTATGCGCAAAAATGAATGAAAGTACTCTCAGATCGAAAGTCAACACACAAACTTAGGTAACAGTATCATGGTAAGACTATCACTAGTAACAGGATGGTAACATTGTATCCTGAACACAGCCTATACAGTGACAAACTGGTATCACTGTATCCTTAACACACATGACCACAGTGACAAGATGGTAACATTGTATCCTTAACACACAGTCATCACAGTGACACGATGGTAACATTGTATCCTAAACACACAGTCATCACAGGGACAAGATGGTAACATTGTATCCTTAACACACAGTCATCACAGTGACAAGATGGTAACATTGTATCCTTAACACACAGTCATCACAGGGACAAGATGGTAACATTGTATCCTAAACACACAGTCATCACAGGGACAAGATGGTAACATTGTATCCTTAACTCACAGTCATCTCAGTGACAAGATGGTAACATTGTATCCTAAACACACAGTCATCACAGTGACAAGATGGTAACATTGTATCCTAAACACAAGTGTAAACAGTGACAGGATGGTAGCATCGTGTTCTTAACACAGCATGAACTATTGCATGACAAATCCACTCCACCATGCCACCATCTTACTCCTGCAAGCAAGGCGTTCCTGAGATATGCCAGACGTGTCCGGCGAAACTCTTGCCAGAAGAGGTCGCAATGAATTGCGCCCATCTGCCAAACTGGCGAGAATCGAACCGTTTGGCGGCTTTGAAACGCATCCCAGACCTATACGCCGTCAACGACTTCGCGTCGACAGTCTATCAAATTCACACACATACACTAAGTAACACGTCTTCCAACCTCTCCACCCCCTACTCCTTCCCTCGAAAAACGTTCTTGTCAAGCAGATGCCGAGAGTCAGATGAAAAAGACCCGTGCGGGAGGAGCCTTAAGTTTCAATCGCTGATAAGGAAGCTTTTGTGTGTCACCTTTCCCCTGGACATTTTATCTTTGATCTCAGTGTGTATCATACTCAAAAGTCAGAAGGGGTTGAGGCGTTAACGGACAAGTCTGCTCGCATCGACCCATTCTTGGTTAAACCAAAGATGAAACATACACACGCCTTTGTCTGCCTCTATAGAACAAAACAGCGGGCAACAGACTATAGCATTGATCCACCTGATAAGAACACTTAGCGCAAGGTGATCGCTTCGTTGACCGATTTTCTAACAAAGGAAAAACCTTTAGTACTTACTGTCAGAGCAACAGTGGCCTTATTCATTAAACACACACACACACACACACACACACACGCGCGCGCGCGCGCGCGCGCGCGCGCGCGAGCGCGCACTTACACACCACAAACACACACACACACACACACACACACACACACACACACACACACACACACACACACCACTGCGTGTCCAAGCACACAGAGTGCGTGTCCAGCTCATACAGAGAGAGAGAGAGAGAGAGAGACAGAGAGAGAGAGAACGAGAATTTACATGTACTCCTAACAGGTTTTTCGGCAAAAAGATTTGCAAACTTTTTTTTTCATCAAAGACTTTACCCATGTGCAATAAGTCTTTTCTGTACATGTCTCGGCAACAAGGCTCGGTAGTAAAGAAAGGAAAGAAAAAAGAGAGGAAAAATGAGTAAAAGAGAGAGCATCGATTAGTCAGTCGATCAAACCAAAAGAAGAAAAAAACAAGGGGAGGGGGGGGGGGGGGGGGGGCAGAGAAAACAAGACAACCACACACGGTGAAAAAAAACATATAAGATGAGATAGGAAAGAAAGGGAAACTGTGGAATTGCTTCAGGGAAGAAGAAAAATATCTTCCGAATACCGCGTCTATCAGGTTCCTTCTTTCCTCCTTTCTCTCTTAGCTCCACCTTCCCCTCCTCCACGTCCTCTTCTTCCTTCCCCACCACCTCTCTCTCTCTCTCTCTCTCTCTCTTTCTCTCTCTCTCTCTCTCTCTCTCTCTCTCTCTCTCTCTCTCTCAATACAGACTCGGCTGGAATAAATGTATGTCCTCTCTGCAAAGAAAGGAAATGAAGATGCGATGCATTTCGTCTCGTGCTGTCATGCCGTTTCACTATGTCATAGCACAATGCCTAACCAGTGGTCGATTCTTTGATTGCGTCCAGAAAAAAATAATTACCATGTGGAGATTTTTTTTTTCGTTTTACTGATGCGAAGCTGTCATTTAACTGATCTGGTGCATATCATTTTAGTAACGTGAAGTATGTAAATCTTAAATAAATGTTAGCCGAACCGCAAAAAAAAAAGTGGAAAAAAAAAAATCACAAAAAAAACAAAGCACAAGACGCACGACGTTTTCGACCTCTCAGGTCTTCTTCAGGCAAAACAATTAGGACAACGAAATGAACGAGCAATCACTTATCTTCGATCACTTAAGATTTGTTTAGATTTCCGCCTGCAGTCGTCTCACTTTGCAACTAGTGAAGTATGTAGTTTTCCTTTCATGATGGTATTAGGATGTTCGCAGTTATTTCTCCGGTGACCGGTATGTTTTGTACAGAACACTGTGCCGTTCATTTGGTATTTTGTAGCCTCTTTATGCGGGGCAATAGTCTTTAGATGAAACAAAATCAGCATCTCTTTCTCTGCTCTCTCTCTCTGTCTGTCTGTCTGTCTCTCTCTCTCTCTCTCTCTCTCTCTCTCTCTCTCTCTCTCTCTCTCTCTCTCTCAGGCAGTTGGCACATTCATACCTTCATTTATTTCTTAAGTCATCCAGTGATCCGCATAGACATAACCCGTCAAGGTATGTTTCGTCATGCGATAAAACAGAAGGAAAAGTTCGATTCTTCACATAGCAATTTGTGGTGGACAATTTCCATCGATCTGGGTTTTCCTTGAACTGCTCAATTTCATTTGTATGGTATTCTCTAGTAATCTGAATGTAATGGATAACCCCCTTTTTTTTCCATTTAATTCGTATTTTTCTTCAAAGAAAAGGGGGAGTGGAGACATTACAGACTTCTCTTATCTGTTAATAATAACATCTCTCTCTGTGTCTCCGTCCCCCCCCCCCCCCCCCCCCCCCCCCCCTCCCCCACCCTCCCTCTCTCTGAAGACTACTTAGCGCTGGAGATCCTTCCATTACCGTATAAACTACAGTTTAACAAAGCCGTTGTAATGTATCGAATAATGACGGATTTGCTCCTTGTACACTAACCACACGATTTCCGCGAAATCAATCAATATACACGAATAAAATTGTAATGAGAAAACCCAGAATTGATCTTTTTTTAAAACAGCCTCGCCTATTCAGGGGGCCCTTTGGAACTCCTTACCACATTACGTGAAAGATAAAAAAAAAAAATTAGCTCGTTTAAATCAGCTTACAAAGCATTCTCTCTTTCAGGCACTAAAAACTTTTTAAAAAGTACACTACATATTTTTAGATATGACTTTCCTCTTCATGCCATATAATGCGAAAGAAAGAATATAAGACATTGTGACCATTGTTATGTTCAAACAGTACTGTACAGTTTGTTGATGTTGTTGTTGTCATTAGATCAATTCCTTCATGTGTGTGTGTGTGTGTGTGTGTGTGTGTGTGTGTGTGTGTGTGTGTGTGTGTGTGTGTGTGTGTGCACGCGCGCGCGCGCGCATGCGCATATGGATGCTTGCACGATTTTGTCGTTTGCTTTTGTAGTATTAGTCTGTTACTTCTTATAGTTTGCAAGTTGACTAGTGTATTCACTTTTCCTCTTTGTTGCCATATTGACTTGTGTGTTGTCCATGTGCTTTTTTTTTTTTTTTTTTTTTTTTGTTTTGGGGGCTGGGGTGAAAAAAGCATGCGCATTTTGCTTATCTCATTACCCTGGTAAAATAAAATTTATTTCATTCATTCATTCATTCATTCATTCATTCATTCATTCATTCTTCATTCTCTCTCTCTTTCTCTCTCTGCCAGTTGTCATATTCATTTGCTTCTTACGGCATCAAGTGATCTGCATAGACATGACCTGTCAATGTATATGTTTTCATGTGATAAACAGAAGGAAATGGTCGATTCTTCAAAGAGTAAACTGTAGCGGACAGCTTCAATCAATTTGGTTTTCCTAAGAAGTGGTCAACTTCATTCGTGTTATATTTTCTTGTAATCTCAATATAACTGGATGACTTTTCTTCATTTAACTCATATTTTCTTTTTCGGAGGAGGGTATGGGGGTGGTGAACATTACAAAGTTTTTTCCATTCTGTTTATAATAACATAATATGTACAACCTCCACCCTGTTCCAACCCACCCCCTCCCTCTGCCCTTGATACTTTGTATTTTGGCCAAGGAGGATATATATTAAACCTTTTTAATCTCTCCCCCCCCCCCCCCCCCCCTCTCTTTCTCTAATTTTCTTTCCCTGTTGACCATCTTCACCAAATCAATGTGTAAATCTGTAACTAGTACTTCAATGTAAGTAGTTTGTTTAGTCTAATTGTGTCAATGCCCCCGACGTGATTTTCTGGATTAGACAGTAACTCGTGGACTATAACTCTGTCGTTTTTCAATCAAGTGTCTGACGAGAAACAAAAAAAAGATGAGCATATCAGCCCAAAGTGTCGTTTTATCGTCTAGAAATGCTGATTATGACAACAATGGAAACCCATATTCTCCTCGCATTTTACATTTGCAGCAATTCGTATTTGTTTCCCGACCAGCTTTGTCTCATTATTATAAACCAAAATCTGTAAATCTGAACTTCGATGCTGGACTGTGGTTCGTGGAGAAATAGACAGACACACAGATACAGACAGACAGACAGACAGACAGACAGACAAACAGAAAGAGAATATGAAAAGAGAGAGAGAGAGAGAGAGAGAGAGAGAGAGAGAGAGAGAGATAGAGAGACAGAGAGACACAAAGAGGGAGAGACAGATTAGAACAATTTACTCGTGGGGTTTTTGGGAGTGCAGGAGAGAAGGGGGGGGGGGGGGGGGGGGGGGAGGGAGGGAGGGGGGTCCTCCGAGGATGTGAAAGTGGAATGGGAAGACGGGAAACAAAGTCGACGCTATTCGCTTTCTGAATGCAATACTGAGAGCGCCGCCCCCACATAACCTGAAGCACACTGCATATCGAAGTTTCTTCCTCTCGAGCCTGGTTTACTGACGCCTGACGCACTGTAAAATGAAGCGTCAAATATGACCCAGCCACCTAGGTTCAGACCAGAAAGGAAAGTTCTTGGCATCACCTTCATCAGTAGTTCTGTTAGTCTAACTGTGTCAATGCCTGCAACTTTTATTTTCTAGATTAGACAGCAACTCGTGGACTATAACTCAGTCACGTTTTTAAAAAAAAAAAGTGTCCGACGAGAAACAAAAAAAAAATAGTCACCATAGAGACAATCATGAACATGTGTGGCCCTTTATGCTCTGCCCTCGCGGCGACTGACCGTGGGTTCGATTATCCTCTCCACCTCCACGCTCTGAGTGAGTTCGTGTCAGGAAGGTTGGTACCAGCTTGTTTGCGGAAACTATCGTTTGATGGAGGTGGTGAAACTCTCTGAAGGAGATCTTAAATAAATGGTTAGCGAACCGCCAAGAGAAACTTGGACAAACGAGTCACAAGATAAAACACGACTCGTTTCGACATCTTAGGTCTTCTTCAGGCAAGGCACAAACAAATACGACAATGAAAATGAACGAGTGTGTCACCTGCTTTGATCTCTTCAGCGCAGGTAGGCGTTGAATCGAAGGAGGACTCTCACTGTCGGCTCCATGACTAAGCAGTTATTTTCGTCAGAAATGAGTTCAGTAAGATGGTGTCCTGCGTATTTAAGATGCGAAGAGATATCTGTGACCCATCAGCAGTGCAACTCACTGGACAACTCACCATGTGGCCATCAGGAACAACTCACCATGTGGCCATCAGGAACAAACTCACCATGTGGCCATCATGGAACAACTCACCATGTGGCCATCAGGAACAACTCACCATGTGGCCATCATGAACAACTCATCATGTGGCCATCAGGAACAACTCACCATATGGCCATCATGAACAACTCATCATGTGGCCAACAAACTCATCATATGGCCATTAGGAACAACTCATCATGTCGCCATCTGCAATAACTCACCATGTGGCCTTCTAAAAAACAACTCATCATGTCGCCATCAGCAATAACTCACCATGTGGCCGTCAGGAACAACTCACCATGTGGCCATCATGAACAACTCACCATATTGCCGTCAAGAACAACTCACCATGTGGCCATCAGGAATAACTCACCATATGGCCATCAGGTATAATTCACCCATCAGGAATAACTCACCATGTGCCATCAGGAATAACTCACCATGTGGCCATCAGGTATAACTCACCATATGGTCATCAGAAATAAATATGGGTCATCAGAAATACCATGTGGCCATCAGGTATAACTCACCATGTGGCCATCAGATATTACTGACCAGGTGGTCATCAGAAATAACTCACCATGTGGCCATCATGAAGAACTCACCATGTGGCCATCAGGTATAACTCACCAATGTGGCCGTCAGGAATACTCACCATGTGGCCGTCAGGAATAACTCACCATGTGGCCGTCAGGAACAACTCACCATGTGGCCTTCAGAAACAACTCACCATGTGGCCATCAGGACAACTCACCATATGGCCATCAGGAACAACTCACCATGTGGCCATCAGGAACAACTCACCATGTGGCCGTCAGGAACAACTCACCATATGGCCATCAGGAACAACTCACCATATGGCCATCAGGAACAACTCGCCATGCAACCAATTGTAGCAATTCACTTTGCTCGAGTCCAGCGACCTTAACGTTAAGCGGATGTCAAATTATATCATTATGTGGTTGTGAGGCGTACCCGGCGGCCAGGGAGCCGGAGGGGGGAAGGTAGGTGGAATAGTATGAGAAGAGAGGGGACTCACGGACATGGACAGGAGGATAGACGGCGGGGTGAGGGAAGGGAAGATAAGCTCTAACTGCGGGAAGAGACTGTCGTAGATCAAATCATGTCATTAACGAGTGCGTGGCTCTGCGTCACAGCCGAGGTAAAGTGTAAACACTACAGAAAGTGTTCGTGTCAATACAAGTAAATCTGTTTCTCTCTCAATCTCATAAGTCTCTCTCTCTCTCTCTTTCTCTCTCGAATTCTCTCTCTCTCTCTCTCTCTCTCTCTTGTTTCGATCAAATACGGAGTTCCCCAGGGATCGGTTCTGGGTCCTATATTATTTCCAGTTCATATACATGACCTTCCACTTCATTCGATATCCTCTTCCAAAACTTTTTGCAGACGGTACTGCCATCTACAATGAAAATTAAAACTCTGATGTCGTATGCACCTCCTGACAAAATGATATACTAAGGCTTGTTTCCTAGACGGAAGAAAATCATATGGCAATTCATCCTCATAAATCCAAACTCATGCTAGTTACCACTAGACTGAAACGACAGCACATTAGAACAAATTACCGGAGTTTAAAGTTCGTGGTAAGTCAGAAG
>JADBJO010016421.1:27500-40571 GCA_016801955.1 Conus betulinus | reverse complement strand
TACCCCATGACGCATGCAGAAGTGACAGATATTTAAATGGGTTTCAGAATTCTTTTTTTTTTTGAGAGTTCCAGAATCTTTCATAAAGTGAACAGAGTTTTGAGAAGGTTGCAGATAGGTGATATCCCCTACAATTTGATTTGCCTGAGTGATGTCATGCTTTTTGATTTTTCAAGAATTCCAAACATTTGTGACTGGCTGTTTTATGTCATGGTTTGTGAACTTTCTAGAATATTCTGCGCGTTTTGAATGGCTGTGGATTCTCAAACTTTCAGTTTCATATGAATAATTGGTGTCTCAGATGATTGAGAGAGAGTGATGTATGTATGTTGCTGGAGCTGAAGGACATGTGTCCATTTTAGGACTGTTCTCATGGTTGCAAGTTTATTATTATTATCATTATTATGAATACTTATATAGCGCCTATCCTCAGCTAGAAACCAAGCTCTAAGTGCTTTACAGTCAGTACTCATTTACACAACGGGCTGCCTGCCTGGGTAGTGCTGACTGAAGATCTGCCTGCTGGTGCTTCATTCAGTCACACTATGACAAATAATGCTATTTAAAATGATATGAACCATATAAACATGTTGATAAACAAGTGAATGGGTGTATGAATAAAACTAATTAAAAGATGTCAAAGCAAAAGTGAAAATTTGAAAAATGCAGTGACCCCCCCCCCCCCCCCCTCCCCAAAAGAAATAATGGAAAAACCTGAAAAGAATCTAATCAGCTAAAAACAATCCTTAAATCCGGGAAGACGCTTAGTAGAGAGAGACAACAAAGGTTGAATGGATTTTGTAGAGTGGTGTACCTGTAAGGGAAGTCATAACAGGCACAGACTGAAATAGTTGTGTCCCATGTTTTTCTTTTGAATAGTATCCAGAAATGTTGAAATCTCAATGTTCTATGTCATTAGACTTGTTTATTATTCCACCAAAATATGTTGCTTAATATGCAGTTATCATTTCCTAACGTTAAACCTCAGAGTATTCATTGTCAGTTGAAATTTGTAGTGCTCTTGGTCTATGGACCCCGAGCCTGCTGCTAGATCAGGATCTATGCCACAGACTTGCACCAAAATGTGGATTCATGTTTAGGTCACATTTCATCTTTTCACTAAGTTTGGTTAAAATCATTTCAGCAGTTGTTTAATAATCCTGCTGACAGGCAAACAAATAAACAAACAAGAACAGATGCGACTGGAAATAGAACGCCCTTCATGGAGCTGGTTGAGCATTCCAGGGATGATGATGATGACGATGACGATGGGACAAAGAGATAGATTTGTCTGTAGATGTGTCTTTAAAAACATTTGCTCCCATACCCGTTCTGCTGTCTGCTAATGTGATGTGTTTTGTGGGTGACCAGGGGAAGAAGAAGATCCTGTCCAAGGCGGAGCAGATCGGTCAGCTGCAGCAGGAAGCTGGCATGAAGATTGCCGTGGGTGACTACAAGGAGATGTTCCACTTTGGACTGATGGAGGTGGTCTTTGAGTGGGCCAGAGGAATGGTGAGTTTGTGTGGGCATGGGAATGTTAAGGTGCTGTGTGTGTGAGTGTGAGTGTGTGTGTGTGTGTGTGTGTAGGGAATGTTGTCAGGAAGTGAGGTTGTTTGTATAGGTTGATGGGATGGTGTGTGTATACTTTTTGTTTGTGTTGGAATATTGGTTTTGGAGGTGGGGGAGATTAGAGACAGTTGCTTCAGTTGCATAGTGTGTGCGACGGGTCTCTCTTGGAGATGTTCTACATGCATTCCCACAGACAGCCCCAGCTGCACTGCTGAGCTCACGGTGTTAGTCCAGGTGCTTTAGCTGGTCTCTAAATCAAAACATAAAAGACTTCCTCCTCCTCTCTGACTCCCTTTCTGCTTTTGACACAATTGCTGGCCATAACCCCAAGCAGCCTCAACTGCTGAGTTTATTTGAACTGTGTACCTCTCAGAAATCTGATGGGGGGGTTTTGGCGAGGGCGTAAAAAAAGAGGAGAATAAGGAGGGAAATGTGAAAATATATGTTTTGTGTTGGGTAATGGGGATGGATGAGTGTGGTTTAGGGGATGAAATAGGATTTGGGGGGGGGGGGGGGGGGATGGGAGAGGGGTACTGACAGGGAGACAAGCGTGGAACATGTGAATGAACATTTTGATGTGTGTACTTACTAACGGACTACAAAGCTCATAACAGAATACAGTACATTCCCTGATTTGATGAAAAAAAAAAAAAAAAGCCGTGCTGTTCATGAATAAGGTGCTTTGGAATGTAAGAACTGTTAAGTTCATTTCGTTTCAAACCTGCTGATTGTAGCTGCATTTCTGAGTTCATAGAGACATAGATGTGACCATACCTGATCATGAACAGTGGAAACAGGGTGTGCTGTGTGTGCTGGGTGGATGTGGACACCGGATGGTCAGCGCTTTGAGCTGTGTTGTTACACACCCCCTGTCCATGACAGCTGGTCATAGGTTCAAGATGTCCAGCACAGCTGAGTGCCAAACCCGATTTAGCCATGTGTAGGAGTAGGACGCTTCAGTGTATGAGGCATCCTGATCAGAACTTGAGAAGAAAGTATAAATTTACCAGCCGCCCAGTTGGGAAGACTGGGACCACACAGTCGAGCTTCATCCACTTAATGGATGCGTTTCTGAGAGTGTTGCTCAAATTTCCTGACCAACACTGCAGGTGCCTGTATCTCTCGGGCCTGGTTGACGCCGGGATATATTATGAAAGGCAGCGTAGAGTACAGCCCTGTCATGTAGTCTCAGACCGAAATGGAAATCCGTAGCATCATCTTAATCATCATCCTCATTCTCATCGATCAGCATTATTAAAAAAAAAAAAAAAAAAAAAAAAAAAAAAAAAAAAAAATTCTGTGGCCCTTCATGCCCTGCTCTCATGGTGACCTCAATTTCGATGTCCTCTCCATGTCTGTGGCCTTGGTTTGGTTCCGTCGGGGTCATCAGTATCGGCGAGTCCATGGGGGCTGTCGTTGGACAAACGGACGTGGTGGCGCCCTCCGGAGGGAGAGCTCATGCAAGCCAGCTCCGCGACTAAGCAATTATTGTCGTCAGTAGGGGGCTTAGTAGGTGGTGTCCTGCGTAAGTTAGATCAGAACAGGCGCCACTGAACACCATTGAAGTGACTCGGCAGCAGTGCAGTGTCTCCTCCGGTGGGTTGCCTCTTGACGACTTGACATTGACTGCTCCCTGTGGATTGCCGGTGCCGGGGCTGCGGCAGGGCCGACTGGGCTGTGGCTGTGGATGGGGTATCGGAATGAGCAGTGTGGGCGCACTGCCTCTGAGGTGGGTAAGATAGCCTGAATAGGCCTTTACATCAAAGTATCATCTTATTGTTAAAAAATCAGGATGTATATTTTGATTGTGTTTGTGTCTGTACTGAAGGTCATGTATGTGCACGTTTGCTCATGTGTATTCTTGTGTGCATACATTACTTCTCTTGAGTATCTTGTGTTTCCCTCTTTGCCTGTACCAAAAGTTTCAGCACCCTGAGAAATTTGGACAGACACCTTTTACAATGACCTGACGATATTCAAAATTCAAGATTGAGACACAAATGTCTGACATTGCAGGCAGACCTTCTCTCTCTCTCTCTCTCTCTCTCTTTGCGTACGCAGGCTGATACTCCTGCGGACATTCCCTCTGTAGACAGGCAAGTACAAATCCCATCTACCCAACAAAGGGAATGGAGTTTTGTGTGTATGATTGTTTTTTTATCCCGCCATTGAGGCAACCATGCTCTAACTTCAGGAAAGCTGACTTTCTAAAAGATTATGTTTCTGACGGACATAATTTTACATTTAGTCACAAATGTGTGACTATGTTCACTACCTTTCTCAGAGGATGTTTGTGGAAGACATAGTTATTTAATCACAAATGTCTGACTGAACTGACAATCTTTCTCTGATATCCCGCCACTGATATACACATTTTTTTCATTTAGTCACAGTCTGACTGGGTTAACAGCCATTCTTTACGATTGCATCCCATGACTAATCACATATACCAGAGTGTGTTGACAGGTATTTTCCTGAGATGACATCATGATAGACTTAATTCTGCATTTAGTCACAGTGTTTTAGTGTGTTGACAGCCTTTCTCTGAGATGACATTATGACGGACATAATTTGCATTGAGATACACGTGTCTAAGTAACCGTGTTGACAGAGATTACCTCAGTGACGCACATAATTCAACAGTAAGTCACAAGTGTTTTACTGTGAACAGTCTGTCTCAGACAGAATTCTAATTTAGACACAAGTGTCTGTGTTGACAGCCTTTCTCTGAGATGACATCACTGACAGGTGTCATTGCACACTTGGACACAAGTGTCTGTGTGTAGACAGCCTTTCCCTGAGATGACATCACTGACAGGTGTCATTGCACACTTAGACACAAGTGTCTGTGTAGACAGCCTTTCCCTGAGATGACATCACTGACAGGTGTCATTGCACACTTAGACACAAGTGTCTGTGTAGACAGCCTTTCCCTGAGATGACATCACTGACAGGTGTCATGGCACACTTAGACATAAGTGTCTGTGTAGACAGCCTTTCTTTACAACTACTTCACAGGCAGATGTAATTCTACATTTAGTCCCGTGTTTGTTACCAGCCTTTCTCAGAGATCACGTCACTGACGGACGTCCAGGAAGGCATCATTGTGCGCTGTATCCAGCGGCTCTACGAGCTGCTGCGCGACGTGAGGAACGCCGCTCGCATCATCGGCGACCCCGTTCTCTTCAACAAGATGGAGGAAGCTATGAGTCTGATCAAGCGTGATATTGTGTTTACAGCCAGTCTGTACACACAGTGATCTTTTTTTGTCCTGCTTCAAGTTCCCGCTCCGTTTGTTGTAGTTTCAGCTGGCTCTGGATGTTGCTTTGGAGAGTGTTGATGGTGTCTGTTGTGCTGTGTCTTGCGGGTCAAAGAGGCACACACACAAATAATGTGGTTGGAAATCACTCTAGGAAATTACTACCACAATTGTTGCTTTACATGTGGTGATGTCTTTAGCCATGTTGACAACAAACTGAGAATGTGTGTAAAAACAGAATGCTGTGCCAATAGCGATCTGGAGTTTTTAAAACTGCACGATATACCAGGCTGGTAGGTGGCTCATGTGCATCTGAGGCAGATTGGTATTCAGTGTAATTGTACAAAGATTGAACTGTTGTTAACATATGGCATGTACGCAACTTTTTTTTCTTTTCTTTTTCTTTGAGATGGAATCTTCATGCTTCTCCAGTCTGTGTGAGTGTGTGTGTGTGTGTGTGTGCTCTTAATCTACCATTTTGTGGAAGTCTTTGATATTGAGTTTGTTGAATTATGAAGAGGAGATGATTAGAATAATCTGCAGTATTGAGCTTATATAATAATGAAGATGATCTTATCACACATATATTAAATAATAAAGTGAAAAATGACTTAAACTATTGATTAAGTGTGATGATGCAGACTGATAAAAGAGATTCTGATTGTGCTGTTGTCTGAAAATGAAATGAAAACATCATCATGTACACGTTGTGATTGTGAGTGGTTTCTGTTGCTAGTCTCAACTTGAGACCTTTCAAACATGTCATGGAGATACGTTCTGCTCTGTGGGATGCTCTGACTCGGGTTCATATGGTACACATATTTTTTTGATTGTGTATGAGGGGAAGAGGTAGGTGAGAAGGGGGGGGGAGGTAGGTAGGGGATGGATGGAGGGGGCTATTTCTGTCCAAAGTACTTGCCGTGCTTCCACATTAGTGTTCATGCCCTCAAGATGTAGCCATACACAGAGGTCAGATGTCCTTTGACAGTCTTGGCACCAACATTTTACAGGGAGCTTGTTAATGTTTGCAGCCGTGAGCCCACCCGCCAGAGGAAACCCATCATTGCTGTCATGTCACTTGGGTGAGGTTCAGTGGTGTCCGCTCTGATTTACATTGTGTTTTGGGGGGCTGGAATAGCTCAGTGGTAGAGCCCCAGACTCGTAATCCTAGGGTTGTGGGTTTGAATATCCGCCGAGCGGTTTCGGTACAGGGGGATATTTCCCTCAGAGTTAACATTGGTTCTGACTCCCATTTCCCATACAGTCCTTCGAATGAGACTATAAACCAAGGTTCTGTGTGTGAACGTACGCATAACATCTTGCACACACGTAAAATCCCATCACCAACTTTCGGAAGAGAAGGCCAGTTTGGCTGTTGGTATGGATGACACGTTACACATAGCATGCACCTTCCCCGAAGCTGGAGTATGGCTGCCTTAATGGCGGGATAAAAAAAAAACGCTCATACACACAAAACTCCACTCCCTTTGTAGGGCAGATTGGTTTAATACTTGCCTGTCTACACAGGGAGTGTCCGCAGGAGTGTGAGCCTGCGTATGCAGAAGAAGAAGAAGAAGAATGTGCTTTTGGTGATTCTCCAGCTTCTGCCTATAATTGCACAAAGCTAGATACAGTGAACATTTAGCTTTGGAACGCAGACTGGAGCCATGATCCTGCGGTAATGTCACCCATGAATGTGAAGGCTCTGTTACATGGTGATTACCATGTCCCTTAACAGTCCCCATGAAATTGAAGATTGTATCACCGGGTCATCATCACGTCTGTAGACTGACAGTCCCTGTTAATGTGAAGTCTGTGATTCGTGGTCATCACCATGTCTATACAGGGACACTTTCATTAATTGATGTAAAAACTGTCACAAGACAGTATCATATCTGTATAGTGACAGTCTCCGTCAGACTGTTACAAAGTCAGTATAATGTCCGTATAGTGACAGTCCCCATCAATGTAAAGACTGTCACACAGTCAGTATCATGTTTGTAAAGTGACAGTCCCCATCAATGTTAAGACTGTCAGAAAGTCAGTATCATGTTTGTAAAGTGACAGTCCCCATCAATGTAAAGACTGTCACAAGTCATTATCATGTCTGTATAGTGACGGTCCCCATCAGTCTAAAGACTGTCACAAAGTCAGTATCATGTCTGTATAGTGACAGTCCCCATCAATGTAAAGACCGTCATAAGGTCATCATCATGTCCCTATGCTGTCTACAGGAACATAAAAAAAAAATTGTCATAAGGTCATCATCGTGTCTCTATGCTGTCTACAGGAACATAAAAAAAAATGGTCATAAGGTCATCATCATGTCCCTGTGCTGTCTACAGGAACATAAAAAAAAAAATGTCATAAAGTCTTCATCATGTCCCTATGCTGACGTTCCCCATAAATGTGAAGATTTTGTCACAAGGTCATCAGAGGGATGGACGTAGTAGGGGGCAGTGGAACAGAGGTAGTCATGACAGTAGGGAATGGAGAGTTGCTGATGTCAAAAACACTTATTTCTCTAATTAATGCATGATGATTTAGATGTGCGCTTTTTTTGTCCAAGGCTTCGAGATAGGACTGCACTTTATGCTTCCATTCATGATATGTCCTTTCATTTGATAATATCATCAAAATAGATAGAAAGAAAGTTTTAAAAAAACATTGCCATTCATGGTGGGTCATGATGTAGGTGGTGTATTATTGCAGAACTGCAAGTGTTTTAGGATGAACTGGGAATTCGGGACAGAAAATAGTGTGTTGGTAGTTTCAATATCAGCATAATTGTGTTAGGCAAAGAAAAACGGTTAGAAATGTCACCGTGCATTATGTTGTGGGTTCGAGTTATCAAGTGGTTTTGACAATATTTTTTCTTTTTAAAATTTGGTATAGTGTATGTTTTTTTTCAATCTTGGTTGTGCACTGTGAGAAGTAGTCATTAACATATTTTAGCCATCAGTTTGTATAGTTTGTATGTCATTGAATATGAACAATAGGAATGTTTTGACCTTTTTTTTCAGTTAACAGTTAACTTACCTACACACAAAGCTCTTAAGTTTTTATGTGCTTTTAAAAGAGCATTACATTTAAAGGACTTAGAACTACATAGTTTAACGTTCTGGACAACTGTAAAGAGTATTACATTTAAAGGATTTAGAACTACAGAATTTAACTTACCGGACAATTGTTTCAGTGTAATGTTGTTTTTCGTGGTGTGTGCTGGTATTTCTGCAGTTTCATGTTCAGAACTGCCATGATGACTTCAGTTCATTTTAAGGATTGCCAGGATGACTACGATTCAGTTTCAGGATTGCCAGGATGACTACAATTCAGTTTCAGGATTGCCAGGATGTCTACAATTCAGTTTCAGGATTGTCAGGATGTCTACGATTCAGATTCAGGATTGTCAGGATGACTACGATTCAGTTTCAGGATTGCCAGGATGACTATGATTCAGTTTCAGGATTGTCAGGATGACTACAATTCAGTTTCAGGATTGCCAGGCTGACTACAATTCAGTTTCAGGATTGCCAGGGTGACTACAATTCAGTTTCAGGATTGCCAGGATGACTATGATTCAGTTTCAGGATTGCCAGGATGACTACGATTCAGTTTCAGGATTGCCAGGATGACTACGATTCAGTTTCAGGATTGCCAGGATGTTTACGATTCAGTTTCAGGATTGTCAGGATGACTTCAGTTCAGTATCAGGATTGCCATGGTGACCACAATTCAATTTCTGGACTGGGGAGTCTTCCACACTTGCAAAGGATGGAGTGGACTGGGGATCATAAGTAAGGGGGAGAAGGAGGGAGATGGGTGGGTGGATGCATGAGTATTGCTTGATCGGAAATTAAAAATGCATCTTGAAGCTCATGTTTATCATTTGGATGTGTTTGTGTGTGTGTGTGTGTGTGTGTGTGTGTGTGTGTGTGTGTAGCTGAATAGAACAACTTCATTTTTTTTGTTGTATTTCTGACTGACATGTGGGGGCCGGAATAGTCCAGTTGGTAGAGCGCCGGACTCGTGATCCTGGGGTTGCGTGTTCGAATCTCCACGGGCCGTTTCAGTACAGGGGATTTTTTCCCTCGGAGTTAACATTGGTTCTGACTCCATTTCCCATACAGTCCTTCGAATGAGACTATAAACTGATGTTCCTTGTGTGAACGCACACATAACATCTTGCACACACATAAAATCCCATCACCAACTTTCGGAAGAGAAGGCCAGTTTGGCCGTTGGTATGGATGACATGTTACACATAGCATGCAACTTCCCCGAAGCTGGAGTATGGCTGCCTTAATGGCGGGATAAAAAACGGTCATATACACAAATTTCCAACCCTTTGTTGGGAAGATGGGATTAATACTTGTTTGTCTACACAGGGAGTGTCTGCAGGAGTATCAGCCTGTGTACACAGAAAGAAAAGGAAAGAAATGACTGACATGCTGTGCATTGATCAGGCCGAAAAAAAAACAACAGTTCAACATGTATGATTAATTTTCTTAATCACTTTGTATATTTCCTTGCTGTATTGCAGGCTTCCATCCCCAGATGAGACGTTACACCCATCTTCTTCTGTCGCTGCTTGTGCACAGGCAGTCCACCGAGAACAATTAAATGGCAGGTTTTTATAAGGCAACCCACCAGAGGAGACACTGCACTGCTGCCGAGTCATTTTTGTTGGTATTCAGCGATACTTATTCTATTGAACATATGCGTGAATTAAGTTGCTGATTGGCAATAACGTTTGCCTGATCTCAGAGGCATCATGAGTGAGCGTCATCTTCCAGCGGGTGCCACTATGTCTATCCAGTGGCAGCCCCCATGAGCCTGCGACCTCCAAAGACTTCGACATGAACAGACATCAAGCGTGAATGCGGATATGACGTTGAAACTTAGTTATCATGATAGCTTGAAGGAACACACGATTTTTACTCACTTTTTTGTTGTTACTGTAGTCGGGGCAATCAAGATAATAATCATAATCATAATAGTACATCCCATAATAATCAGAATAGTACATCCTGAAATCAACCGGACCAGATCGATACAGTCACCTGCTGTGTTGGTTGGGTGACTTGATCAGCTTTGTTGGAGACCCAATTATTAAGCAGCTGTAGTTCAACTGTGTGGTTCCAGTCTCGAATAGCACACTGAACAACATTGAGTGAGAGTGGGGCCAGAACAAAATCCTGCACGTTTGCAAGTCTGATTCTCCAAACTGCGGCTGGCGACACTAAGATAGTGCATTGGGACAGTATCACTCTCTATGACTCTGCCACAATGGATGGAATGGTGTCCACATTTGTGTGTCAGGATTTGGGTTTGCATCCAAATTGCTGAAATGCAGATAAGCAGAATAAGGTGATCAGGGAAGTGAAAGAAAAACACATCAGTCCACTCGTGAAATTTACATACATAAAAAAGCCAAAAACAAACGAAAAAAAAAAGAGCCACATCGATCACAATATGGATCAAAGGTCAAAGATGAATTTTTTTTTTTTGCTGTCCCAGCCTCTGCGCCATCTCAGTGGCGGTGCACCCACGCCGTTCATTCCTGCACCCCGTCCACAGCCACAGCCCTGTTGGCCCCGCCGCAGCCCCGGCACCGGCAGTCCACAAGGAGCAGTCAGTGTCAAGTCAAGAGGCAACCCACTGGAGGAGACACTGCGCTGCTGCCGAGTCACTTCGGTGCTGTTCAGTGGCGCCTGTTCTGATCTAACATTCGCAGGACACCACCTACTAAGCCCCCTACTGACGACAATAATTGCTTAGTCGCAGAGCCGGCGTGAGTGAGTTCTCCCTTCGGAGGGCGCCACCACGTCCGTCCAACGACAGCCCCTCCCATGGACTCGCAGATACCGGTGACCCCGACGGAACCAAACCAAGACCACAGACGTGGGAGAGGACATCGAAATTGAGGTCACCATGAGAGCAGGGCATGAAGGGCCACAAACTGAGACATTTTTTTTTATGCTGATCGATGAGAATGAGGATGATTTAAGATGATGCTACGGATTTCCATTTTGGTCTGAGACTACATGACAGGGCTGTACTCTATGCAGCCTTTCATAATATATCCCGGCGTCAACCAGGCCCGAGAGATACAGGCACCTGCAGTGTTGGTCAGGAAATTTGAGCAACACTCTCAGAAACGCATCCATTAAGTGGATGAAACTCGACTGTGTGGTCCCAGTCTTCCCAACTGAGTCCGCAGCAAACTCAACTCTGGGTAGGAGCCGGTCGGGGCAGAAAAACCCACATGACTCTGATGGGATTCGAACCCACGACCCCCCAGCCGGGAGTCCGGGACGCTAACCACTTCGCACAATGCACGTCTGAAGAAAATAAGACTATTACTGTAAGAAATTATTTACTTAATCCATCGTTACAAAAACCAAGGAGTCTTTAGTGATGTGATGAGGCCTTTGGTTGAGATGTTGATTCTAAGTGGAGCCTACGGTAACAGAGTGTCTACGGTAACAGAGTGTCGTTTTGCTAGTTGGGTTGATAAAGATTAAAAGGACAGAGACGTTGTCTTCATCAGCGGCGGAATGCCATTGTTTGGACTGACCTCCTGTGAGGGAAGGGGCATTGCCTGTGAAAGATGTGGACAGCTGTTCCACACAAAGCATGAACTCCTCCTCTTGCACGAGATTTGGAGTTCCAACAACACGGTCAGGTCTCTGGCAGTGTATTGCGCAAATTGCAGTGCAACAGCTTCTGATTGCAGATTGCAGTGTAACAGCTTTTGACTGCAAACTGCAGTGTAACAGCTTTTGACTGCAGATTGCAGTATAACAGCTTTTGACGTGCAAATTGCAGTATAACAGCTTTTGACGTGCAAATTGCAGTGTAACAGCTTTTGGTTCCAAATTGCAGTATAACAACTTCTGATTGCAAATTGCAACAGCTTCTGATTGCAGATTGCAGTATAACAGCTTTTGACGTGCAAATTGCAGTATAACAGCTTTTGACTGCAAATTGCAGTATAACAGCTTTTGGTTCCAAATTGCAGTATAACAACTTCTGATTGCAAATTGCAGTGTAACAGTTTCTGATTGCAAATTGCAGTATAACAGCTTCTGATTGCAAATTGCGGCATAACAGCTTTTGATGTGCCGATTGTAGTACAACAGTTTTGACAGGCAAATTGCAGTATAACAGCTTTTGACGTGCAAATTGCAGTATAACAGCTTTTTGACATGCAAATTGCAGTGTAACAGGTTTTTGACGTGCTGATTGTATGTAGTACAACAGTTTTGACAGGCAAATTGCAGTATAACAGCTTTGAGCACGCAAACTGCAGTAACAGCTTTGGACGTGTTCAGCCTTTACCACACCAGTTTTGTCTTCTATGATCCCAATGAAGGGGATTTCAAACCTCTAAACGTGTCTACCACTGCCAGTGCCCGTTGACGGAGAAAGCTTTTAAAACTGGCCAATGAAACGACCGAATAGAAAGACTAGGTCCGTTGCTGGCAAGGTTCCGGGAGACCAGAAACCTTGTCCTCTGCTCCCAACCAGACATCACTGTGGCAACCGAAAGCTGGTTTGTCTTGTCAAAGCACCGCTAGGCCGTTACCATGCCTTGAAGAGAGGTGATCCAAACAGAAAGAGAAGAGGGGTGCTGACTGCATTTTTGATAGCCTCACCTGCCGTGAAACTCCGGAGCTTGAGGGCCCTGATCACTTGGGTGAAGAATGAAATTGAAAGGCAGGAAACGGTTCGATGCATCATACTGAACACTGTGGGTTGCTGCTACTGTGTTGCTAACATCATCACTGGAGATGACTTCAGAATGGCAGGTTGACGACGTCAACGCACCCACTCCACCCCCCCCCCCCCCCCCTCCCCGGCATATTCTTGGGTTTTCTCAGGACTTGGGGCCGGAGCAAACGGTCACATTCCAAACTGGAGAATACATCATACCTCTTCCTTACTAACAACCTCGTGTACCAAAGCTAGAGGACATGCCATGATCGTCAAAGCAAGACATCTGCATGCATCAAAATTCACCCGGCACGTTAGTGCAATGTCCAACCACCTGTCTCATAGTACTCCAAAACTAAGAGGCCAGACCTCTGCCATGCTGTTTGGCAGCTCTCCGTTATCGTTTGTAAGTCGTCCATAGTGCTTGCAATGTAAAAGAAATCTTTAGACGCTACTTAAAGAATGCTTCAACCCTGCAATCCACAAGTGTATCTCTCACATCACTCTTTGTGAAACAAACAAAC
>JADBJO010016421.1:17500-22500 GCA_016801955.1 Conus betulinus | reverse complement strand
AGTGGAGAAAGGGACATTGTGTTAGCCTGACAGTGTTATAGTGGAGAAAGGGACATTGTGTTGGCACGACAGTGTTATAGTGGAGAAAGGGACATTGTGTTGGCACGACAGTGTTATAATGGAGAAAGGGACATTGTGTTAGGCTGACAGTGTTATAGTGGAGAAAGAAACG
Organism: Conus betulinus; assembly: GCA_016801955.1. NCBI lineage: Eukaryota > Metazoa > Mollusca > Gastropoda > Neogastropoda > Conidae > Conus > Conus betulinus. The sequence continues at coordinate 22,328 of JADBJO010016421.1, read as the reverse complement.
TTTTGTTAGTGTGACATTGATTACAGTGTGACGTCCTTACAGATGGGAAAGTGATATTCTGCAAATGTCACGCTCACAAAAGGTTTCTTTGTCCACTATGAAGATGGCAGGCACAGAATTTTCCTTTCTCCACTATAACAATGCTGCACTGCCATGGATGTCACATTTCCATAATGCCCTTTTCTCCACTATGACAAAGTTTCACTTGCAGAATTTATGTTTCTCCTCTGTAAAATGTCGCACTGCCATGAATGCCACACATACAGAATGTTCCTTTCTGCACTGTAGCAATGCCACACTACCATGAATGTTACACTCTCAGTTCTGTTGCTGAACGTCATCAAATCTATCAGAAAAGGTGGTCATTCTTGAAAACTGCCATCACCAAGACTTATATTGCCATAGACACAATGGATGGGAGCTGTGGTCATAGAGCGGTCACTGACAGGGTGTGAAGAATGACGCCCTTTGCTGACTGAACAATCCACCCCGCCACCACTGCCCACCCTTTACCCTGAAGATATATCAAAACGGAGCTAATGGAGAACTATTAGCTTTTATGTAAACTGAATGTGATGCATGTTGCTTTTTTTTTTTCAAAGTTGTTTGGGTTTGGAATTAAGGTGCAGGCTCTCTTAGAGGACGGAAAGTTTTAGAGAGAGAGAGAGAGAGAGAGAGAGAGAGAGAGAGAGAGAGAGAGAGAGAGAGAGAGAGAGAGGATAAGTTGAGATAATGCAAAGCGTGCGCGAAGGGGGGGGGGGGGGGGGGGGGGTTCATGTTTTGAGACCTTACCACTCATGTGGTCCGGCATTTTGAATGGAATGCCTTAACACCAATCCAAGCATCTGGTAAGCATACAGCCCTAAGCATCATTCTACAAGTCGCAAACGGTGGCAGGTCTCAATCAATTATTTCTATTTATTGCATCCACGGCTAAACGGACACTAGCTGACACAAGGTAACTGAGTTATTTTGCTTCATGCAATACGTTGAACAACAGAAGGAGGAGGTTTTTAAACTCTGATCTAAACTTACTGCCTATTAGACAGTACAGGTAGAAGTTGATAGCGCTATTGCTAAACCACAAAATAAAACTGAGGGCACTAAAGACTTTGTACAGTCCATACTGAATGGGGTCATGGTCATCCACAGATTGTATGTATTTTTTTATTGTTATAGGGACAGTCAGGAGAATAAAAGACACACTGACAATTATAAGAGTCACAGTCAACGACGACACCTGTTTTTGTCTGGAAACCCCTGTTGCTTGTTGTTCCTGAAGACATCTGCTTTTTTCTGCTAGATACAAACAGTTTCCATACAAGAATGCTATTGCTGACCACCAGCAGCACGGAAGGAAGAAGACACTGTTGAAGTGAGTCCACCCAAGGCCAGATCTCATCCCGAAACCACACGTACCTCTCTGATTTAACTCGACAACACGTGTCAGGACAACGATAGGCGTCACCACCATATCCAAAGAAAATGTGACCGTTGATCAGAAAGATGACGACGATCAGTATAGCGGCAAGCGCTCGCGAAGTTCTCTTTGTCCACGCAGCATTGATTCGATGAGGCCACAGCACAGAGGCTGCTCTTTGCATGGACAGGGTGACAAGCATTGATGCTGATAAAGTTGGTGTCATGTACCTCATGAATAACTCCACCTTACATGGCCAGGCACCCATGGTCTTAATTCTTGGTACATCAAATTCTCTGTCAAGCCAGCTTTCTAGTGGTCCTATTATCAACATCAACAGGTCCGAACACGCCAGGACTTGGAAAAACACGCCAACGTTTGATGCAGGGAGACGATGCATGATCAGAATTATCATAAGATTTCCAAAGATACCGAACACGAGCACAGCAGGGTTACCGATTTTGTAGATTATGTGATATACTCGTCTGTATGGTCGGTACAGCTCATACCACCAACTATCTCTTCCCATGTTGGAATCGTCTGTCACATATGTTACGCTGCTCGCATAGGACACAGGGTAATGAAAGATAGTTCAGTGTGTGTGCGTGCGTGTGTGCCTGCGCGCGTGCGCGTGTTTATATATATATATATATATATATATATATATATATATATATATATATATATATATATATATATATAGATGTATCAAGAATACCACTAAAATGCCTAATAAAATCTAAAAGTGCTCAACCCCCTGGGGAGCAACATCCGTTAAAAATAGGATGGTAAAAGGAAGTTTTAAAATCAACAGATCTGTTTCGAGCGCTGGCTCTCGTCAGGATGGTTTTGGGTCGCCTACTGCCGGTGTTATATGGCCCAATGTCACTGTTTGCACGTGCGGATTGGCTGCACGTTTTGTTCGGTTTTCAGGTTGTTTACAGTTCAGGGTGCGTTTGCTGACAACGATTTCCATTTGTGCCTGCAGTTGTTTACTATTTCTACTTTAGTATTTAGAGTTGCTAAGTGTGGTTTGCATAGTATTAACCATTTTTCTGTTGAACATATGTTGCATCTTTTTGAAATGTTATTGTATGGTAATGCCCTTTTTATTATTTTCCAGGATATGTTATAGTTTATTTTTTTTCGTCTTTAAGTCTCCAAATATATTTGCTCAGTTCTGTTTGGTTTTTGTATTTTTCTTTGTTGAATGACTGTTTATGGTTTGTGTATCTGGTTTTGAAGTGATTTTCAGTAATCCCTATGTATGTTTCTTTTTCATTTTCTGATGTCACAGTGGCTTAGTATACAATATATATATATATATTTTTTTTTTTTTTTTTTTGCTGTCCCAACCTCTGCGCCACCTCAGAGGCAGTGCACCCACGCCGTTCATTCCGACACCCCGTCCACAGCCACAGCCGGCCGGTCCCGCCGCAGCACCGGCACCGGCAATCCACTGGGAGCAGTCAGTGTCAAGTCGTCAAGAGGCAACCCACCAGAGGAGACACTGCACTACTGCCGAGTCACTTCGGTGGTGTTCAGTGGCGCCTGTTCTGATCTAACATACGCAGGACGCCACCTACTAAGCCCCCTACTGACGACAATAATTGCTTAGTCGCGGAGCCGGCGTGAGTGAGCTGTACCTCCGGAGGGCGCCACCACGTCCGTCCAACGACAGCCCCCATGGATTCGCCGATACTGGCGACCCCGGCGGAACCAAACCAAGGCCACAGACGTGGAGAGGACATCGAAACTGAGGTCACCATGAGAGCAGGGCATGAAGGGCCACAGAAACTTGAGACATTTTTTTTTTTTTTTAATGGTGATCGATGAAAAATGAGGATGATGAAGATGGTGCTACAGATTTCCATTTCGGTCTGAGACTACATGACAGGGCTGTACTCTACGCTTCCTTTCATAATATATCCCGGCGTCAACCAGGCCCGAGAGATACAGGCACCTGCAGTGTTGGTCAGGAAATTTGAGCACACTCTCAGAAACGCATCCATTAAGTGGATGAAACTCGACTGTGTGGTCCCAGTCTTCCCAACTGAGTCCGCAGCAAACTCAACTCTGGGTAGGAGCCGGTCGGGGCAGAAAAAATCCACATGACTTCTGATGGGATTCGAACCTACGACCCTCCCAGCCGGGAGTCCGCGACGCTAACCACTTCGCCACGGCAGCTGGTTGGTATACAATGTTGTTATAGAGAAATTGTTGCTTAAGGGACACTGTTCTTTTTTTTTTAGTACAATTGCAGGATTTCCTTTCTTCACCCTTCTTTGCTGTGTTGCTTTTCATTTTGTTGGATGAATCAATCATATTTTTAAGGTTAGGCATGCATGAGTATGATAGTTTGATGGTGTTCTTGTTGAATATTTTGGACAATTTTGTGTTCTTTTGGGAAGGATGCTGTCAAAATTTTGAAAAATTCTTTCCCTACGTTTGTTTTTACTCGTCCATCATATGGAGGGTTGTACCACGTGATTTTCCTTTTCCTGCTTTTTTTTGTTTTTGTTTATGTTGTTATCTGGGTTGTATTGCAGTTTGTAGCTGTAACCACTTTTTTGCAATGCCTCTTGGTATTCAACTGCTGCGTTGTTGAATACTCTTTCATTATGTGACAGATTAGATAATCTCTTGTTATATGCCATTGGTATGTTTTTTTTTAGTATAGATGGTGGATGGTTGCTATTGATGTTTACATAAATGGGTGTGTCATTAAGTTTTCTTGTATGGTTTATATATGTGGTGTTGAGGTCAAGTGTTATGTCTAAGTAGTTCACTACTACTTTTTGTTTGCTTTGGTGGTGATTTTTAAGTTTTGGTTTTGGAAAATTTTGCATAGTTCTTTTTTTTTCTTGTTTTCGATGGTTCTTGGACTGTTGTTTATCGTGGCGAGGCCGTCGTCTCTGTACAGTCCGACTTGCTTTCCGAGTTGATTTTGGATGTTGGATAGCATAAACAGTCCGACCAGTTCGCATGTTTCGGCAGCGTTGTACGATCCCATGGTCACATCAAATGTTGAGTTTTTATTCGTTTTCTTGATCCATGTTTCATTTCTGCTGTAGAGTAAAGTTTTCTTGGTGTGAAGAATGATTTCCATTTCTGACCCTGTTATGTCTGTGTGTTTATTAGCAAATTTCAGAGCTTTAGTGAGTAGCTCTTCATCTATGGATGGTAGAAGTCTACTATGTCGAGTGTGATGAATACTGTGTTCTTTCTGTTTGTTAAGGTTTTTGAACCCATTGGATAACTTCATATGTGTTCTTCCAGAGGTTGTATTCAGTGTTTGATTTTATGGGTTTTTTTTGGCTTTTTCTAAGATTTTTCTTACTTATTTTGCCCAGTTCAGATTTAGATGGGTTTATGGATGCCCCATGGCCTCATTGAATGAATAATCAT
>JADBJO010016421.1:0-2500 GCA_016801955.1 Conus betulinus | reverse complement strand
ACATGCGACACTGCCTTTCATCAAGACGAAGAAGTCGCACTTTTAAACTGTACCGCAAGGTGTAACTACTCTCCTTCTCATTTTTTTCAAACTAACTACCATTCCATATTCAGGAGTCAAGGGGCCAAATGCTCACTGTCTCGGAAACATCCCGAAATTTAAAAAAAAATGCAGGATACATTTACTTCAGTTCATTACAGAGTATTTATGCAACTTCACCTGACCTTCTAAAATGTACTCTCGTCAATTCAAACAAGCCTCAATATTTGCTTTGATAGTTACTTGTCTGGCATGTTAATCAGGTTTTTCATTGAGAGGCATGTGTAATAGCAAGCAAACATCACACAAAGGTCTGAAGTGAATTAATCTACCTCCCATAACCCCAACTCCTTACCGATCAGCATGCATAAGCGATAGATAATGCAAACTTGGGGTATGTTGATTATGATTATGATTACAGTTGTGATTAATATAGTCTGTGGGGTAATCTGTTTCGATCATACCGACGCGCATACAACATAATCTATAAACCTGGTAGCCTTGCTGTGCTTGTGTTTGGTATCTTTGGAAATATTATGATGATTTGGATCATGTATCCTCTTTCTGCATCCAGTGTTAGTGTGGTCTTCCAAGTTTTGACGTGCTCTGATATGTTAATGTTGATGTTGTCTGACAGAGAATTTGATGTACCAAGAATTAACACCCTGGGGGCCTGGCCATGTAAGGTGGAGCAAGTGACACAGTACATGACACCATCCTTGTCAGTATGGATGCTTGTGACCCTCTCCATGCAAAGAGCAGCCTCTGTGTTGTGGTCTCATCGAATCAATGTTGTGTGGATGAAGAGAAAATCGCGAATTGTTGCCGACATAGTGATCGTCATCAACATGCTCATCAGCTGTATTTGTATCACAAATGTGCGACTGGTTCTGGTCAGTATGTTGGGCTCCAATGGATTTTGTTTGATATTCTCTTCTGCCCTCTGTCGTGTTGGTGGGTTAACAATAACATTATTGTATGGGAACTTGTCAGATCTGTTGAAAAAGGCAGCCATGTTCCTGTGCAATAAGCTACTGAAGTTCACAGACTACAACAAATGTCTTTATTGACCTCGACCCTTATAACTGTCAGTGTTTGTTTTTTTTCTCCTGTTAGCACTCTATACAGTATAAGAATCATACCATCTGTTGATGATGACCCAGTTCAGTATGAAAAATACATGGACTTGACAGCCATCAGTAAAATGCTGTTCTGCAGCAAAAGCTCTGTTAACATTAATTGTATTGTCTAATGAATAGGAAGTTCAGAACAGAATTTACAAACATCATACTTCAATGTTGTATACCTAGAGGGAAAAAAAGGCAGTCATTTGATCTTTAAAGATTATGTTCGCTAGTGTCTTTTCATATATGGACAAAATAGCTGAATGATTACAACATACCTTAGAATACACACATCCCAAGAAAGTGTTCAAGGACTTGAAACTCTTGACTGTCCAATGTGTCTGCTTTTTTTCTTTTTTTTTTCTTTATCAAGCCACTATTGAACCAACACTGTGTAATATGGTCAACACAAGACATTTACAATCCTCCTTTCTTCAAGATGCTGTTCTTTCCTTTTCATTGTGTTTTGCCTGATCTTATTTTCCCTTTTGAATATCTGCCATTTTCCTTTCCCTCCTTTGCACACGTGCACTCCTGTTTACTCAACCATGATGATGTCTTGGACCCTCTTACCACTCTAGCATTTAGCAGCATCCTATCAGGTGAAAATGGCATGAGTACAACAGGTACAACAGAAATCAGCTGACTGCATCGATTTCACATATACAGGTGAACTTAGATCCTGAACGAGTTTTTGATCTCCAGACTGACAACTCTCAAAAGAAATGTTTAAGCTAAGTTTCATGAGAGAGAGAGAGAGAGAGAGAGAGAGAGAGAGAGAGAGAGAGAGAGACACTTTTGACACTTTGATATTTTTATTGTCATTACCAATGAGGTCTTTTGACAAGGGGGGAGAGGTAACAGAACAAAACATTTCCCTCTTCCTTTCCTGCAAACAAATAGTACACTTTTCATTCCGAGTGTGTATCAAATCCAAAGTTAACAAAAACAAATAAATTCGTAACATTTCGTTATGTCCTCACCTCACGCACAGGAGTAATGCAGTAAAGTTTAAAAAAAAAAAAAAAGAAAAAAAAAAAAAAAAAAACACCCACACACACACCCACACCCACACACCCACACACACACATACACACCTTAAGACTGACTCGACCATCCACTCAATCAAATGATGACATTGTATTTTACCGATCTCTTCAACTAGGAAAAAAAAAAAAAAAAAAAAGAAGACTGACTCGACCATCCACTCAAATGAATGATGTCATTGTATTTTACTGATCTCTTCCACATGCGATGAATGATAATATTCATTCAGATATCTCTTATAATGTATTATCTTAAACTTCACTATCTTTCATCTGCCTAATTTTCAATGC
>JADBJO010016420.1:0-40575 GCA_016801955.1 Conus betulinus | reverse complement strand
AGAACGAGCTAGAGAGAGAGAGAAATGAGAGACAACAGACAGACAGACAGACTGAGAGAGACAGAGAGAGAGAATGATTTAATATTTTTAGGCCATGTGCACATAACATTGAAGAAAAAATATTGTCATTGAGAAAGAGAGAGAGAAGAGAGAGAGAGAGAGAGAGAGAGAGAGAGAGGAGAGAGAGAGAAACATATACGGACACCCAGTCGATAGTTTTTTATTTTACACACACACACACACACACACACACACACCGCACACGCACACACATACCACACACACATACACACTCTCTCTCTCTCTCTCTCTCTCTCTCTCTCTCTCTCTCTCTCTCTCTCTCTCTCTCTCTCCCCTCCCTCTCCTTCTTGTTAAAAGTAGAAGTTTGTTACGTTTCCTTTGATGTTATTTCCATTTTGTGTATTTTCAGACTTTTTGTGTGTGTTCAATGTCTTTGTTGTTGGGGTTTTTTTTTGTCGTTTGTTCATTTCGCAATTTTTTTTTTATTTGTTCCCCTCTTGGGCGAGGGCTGGATGTAAAAAAGCATGAACTTGCTTATCTATTACCCTCGATAATAAAGAATTTGTCTTGTCTTCTCTCTCTCTCTCTCTCTCTCTCTCTCTCTCTCTCTCTGTCTCTCTCTCACACACACACACACACACACACACACACACACCACACACACACACACACACACACACGGAGAGAGACAGACAGACAGAGAGAGAGAGAGATACGGGCACCCGGTCAATCATCAACAGTAAAGTGCTCTGGATTCTAAGTGAAACTGTGAGGTGTACAGTTATTTTTTGTGAAGCGTCACTTTGCTAGCAATATTATGCCTGCGATACCTCTCTCTTTTCGTGTTGTCTGTGGTGGGTTTGTGTCTGTTTTTTTCTTGATTTTATGGATAGACGTGTTTTGAAAAAGGCCGCGTTATTCTATAGGACATTGAGGATTTGTACGTGGCAAGGCGGTGTCACCGTAGGTTTTGCTCCTCTCTCTCTATTATATTACGGACTTTTACTTCAACGTTGCGGTGATGTTGAGCTGAATCCCGGACCTGTTACTGGCAGCAAAGCAACCGACCTGAGGCAGACCAGACTGAAGAGCGCCAGCGGTGGTTCACCGGCATCCACCTCCTCTCCCTCCCGTTCAGCTACAGAACCCAGTCTTCGTGATGTGTTTTCCTCCATTCAGGACCTTAACTGTAAGTTCGATGAGATGAAAGTTGATATGAGGGAGATGAAAGACATGTATGCTGGACTGCATGAGGATGTTATATCTTTGAAAAATGAGGTCAGTGATCTCAGACGTGAAAATGAACATTTGAAGGCACAGAATGACAGTCTGATTGGAGAAGTGTTGAAACTGGAACAAAAGACGGACGACGATTTAGAATGTCGATCAAAGAGGAACAATGTTATATTTCATGGCATACCAAGGAGAGATCGGGAAACCAAACAGGATTGTGAGGGCCTTGTGCATGATTTGTTAACTGACAAATTAGAACTGCCGAGAGACATACAATTTGACAGGCTCCACAGGTTAAACGGGAAACCAGACTCTCCGATTATTGGCTGTTGCACCTTCTATAAGGACAAGGAGGCCATTCTAGGTGCCAGGCATAGGTTGAGGGGTACCAAGGTATTTGTCAGTGAAGATTTCTCCCGGCGGGTGAGAGAAATACGCAAGAATCTTGTCCCTCATCTGAAAGATGCCAAAAAACAAAATAAAAAGGTATCAATGATTTTTGATCACCTGATTATCGAAGGGAAAAAGTACTACTTGGACCAGGAAGGTAATCTGACAATTTCAACCTAGGGATATGGCCGGCCTGTTAAAATAACATCAAAACAATGCGATTCGTCAAATATTTACATAAACCTAAACATAGAGGGGAAGGAAAAAAACTATCACCGTTTAAAAGAGAGACGGTAAGGATGGCACATCACGTGCGGCTTCGGTTTGGAGCAGTGACACGGCTGTGTCAACGCTCACCGTCAACTGTCAAGTTCACGACAGAAATCGCTCGTGCAATGTGCCGTTCAAACCGGACACATTCGGACGCTTCTACTCGGGGTGATGAACGTGTACCTGATGACACACAAAATGTTATTCATGCACATGATGAAAGAATGAATGAAAGTGTGTTTCCTTCTGTGTTTGATAAATGTCTTTCTTCTGAACTGTGTGTGCATAATGAAAGAGCAGATGAAAACAATCTATCCTGTTCATTGAATACATGTTTATCGTTTCAAGGTCCCGCACAAAATGAATTGGTGGAAATGTTTTATCTTCTTTGACAAACGATCATTATTCCTCAGATGTTGGTACAGGCAATGGAAGATGAATGAAAGAATGCATAGAGATGCTTTACCTTTTTCATCAGTTGAATCATTCCCCTCTAATCTTAGAACACAACATAATGCAGAGAATGAAAATGTGATTGAAAAACGTTTTGTTTCATCATCAAATGGGTGTTTTTCCTCTAAAATGTTTGTACATAATCGGAACGAAAGTGAGAATTTGTTATCTCAAACACTGAATGAAAGTGTCCCTTTCGAAGTATGTGAACATGGTTTAAGAAACTACGGAATGATTTATGCCTCATGGGGAACAATCGTTCTTCTGCTTGTATTGATTCTCACATACCAAGTTTTATCCCATTGTTTTTCATCAAACGAAGAGGTTAATGTAGTGTCTGATAATAGAAGAGAAAGAGCAATTTTGAATGATCAAGATAATTTTACAGAAAGCGTCTGTGGTGCGCGTTTGACTGGTACGAACGGAAATCATGTCTCATTTTTGCATTGGAATGTAAATGGCTTGCTTTCTAAGCTATCTGATAAAACGTTTATTTCGTATATAACGTCTTTTGATTTTGTTTGTTTGGTAGAAACTTTTGTTGAAAATTTTACATTCAAATGTATTCAGCAATTACAAAATCTTCTGTAAACCAGCCGTTCAGTTTTACGAAACACACGGACGAAGATCGGGAGGAGTCGTATGTCTCATCAAAATGGAATTTTTACCATTTGTACAAGCGTTACCGATTGATCTAAACAATACCATTATGTTCAATATTTCTAAAGATGTCTTTGGTCTTACAAAGAATGTTCTTTATGTATGCACATATGTACCTCCAGAAAATTCACCATACTATGCTTTTTATGGTGTTGATAATGGCATAAGTGATTTGGAAAAACTGTCTCTCTGATGTTATACTCAGTATGCCTGATACGTATGTACTTCTGGCTGGAGACCTAAATAGCAGAATTTCTAACATTTGTCAGGAATTTCCAACCCAAAATTGTCCTTTTAGTTTACATAACGAAACCCTTATAAACAGATGTTCAGAAGACAAGATATTAAACAGGTATGGTAAGCTCTTGTTAAACATTTGTACTGTGTTAGATCTGTGCGTTTTAATGGTGTGTGCGACGCGACCGTCAAGGTCGTTTCACATACATTTCAGAGTCGGGGAACAGTGTGAATGATTATTTTATAACTTCCTATGACATGTTTAATGCTATTAACATATCTTGCAGTCTTTGTGTGAATGAACGAATTGAGTCTGATCATCTGCCTCTAGTATTCCATGTAAATTCACTTTTTGAAGTAAGAAATGGAAAAGATATAAAGAAAAACATACAAGTTATAGAGAAGTATAAGTGGCAAGATGAATACGCTGATACGTTTTGTGATCTAATGAATAGTCAACATGCTTTGTCAATGCTGGAGAATGCAGTAACTCTGATCGATGATGACATTAACGCTGCTTTGAATATATTTAATGCTTGTATAAAAGATCAAGCGGAGTGCATGAGGAAACGAATAAGAATAAATGACACTGTGAAGAATGATGATTGGTTTGATCATGAATGTTATAAAATCAAGAGAGACGTGAAACAACTTCTAAGAATATCTAGAAATACATTGGACGATAAAGACAGAGACGTTTATTGTAAAGCTCGAAGGGAATACAAGAATCTTTTAAAGAGGAAGGAGAACGAGTATAATTCTTCTTTGTTACGCAATTTAGTTACCTCAGTTGAAGATCAGCAAGAGTTTTGGAAACACATGCGCAGAATATCAGTTAAGAAAAGTAGTACGCATAACAATATCTCTGTCAGCGATTGGGACACAGGCATTTCAGAGATCTTCTCGAAAAAGATGCTGAAGAAGACACAGAAGAAATAGAAGATGATGAGAGAACTTTCTCGATTCTGATAGCGATGCAGGGTTCCTTGACTGTATAATCACTAGAACAGAAGTGATCTCTGCAATTAAAAAAACTCAAGAATAAAAAAGCTGCAGGCCCTGATGGCATTGTTGGTGAATTATTCAAAAATGCCGGAAATGTCGTAATTGATTTCTTCGTCAGATTTTTCAATGTACTTTTTGACAAAGGGATATTCCCTGATAACTGGACTGAATCGATTATATTGCCATTATTTATTTAAGAAAGGTGAAGTCAATGATCCAAGTAATTACAGGGGCATATATCACTTAGTGATATAAGTAGTAAATTATATAGCTCTATAATTAACTGTAGACTGCAAAAGTGGGTGGAATTTAATAATAGCACGGGTGAGTGGCAAGCGGGTTTTTTAAGAAGGGTTATTCAACTATCGATCAGATGTTTACACTTTTGGCTATTGTACAAAAACAGTTTTTCATGGAATCGCAAATTATATGTGGCCTTCATTGACTTCGAAAAGGCATTTGATTCCATATCTAGAAAATTACTTTGGCCAGTACTTCAAAAGAATGGAATAAAGGGTAAAATGTACCGATGTATCAAGAGCATGTATAATTGTGTAAAAGCAAGGGTCAGGTGTGGTGGTGAATTTACAGATTGCATAGTTTGTACAAAAGTGTAAGCAAGGGAGATGCATGTAGTCCTGTTTTATTTTCCTTGTTTATCAACGAATTAGCACAAGAAATCATAGAGAAGGGAAGACATGGTGCAACACTGTCTCCAGATACAGTTGAATTTTATATTTTGTTATTGGCAGATGATATAGCTTTGTTGTCAGAAACACCAGTTGGCCTTCAGACCCAGTTGAACAATTTATGTGATGCAGCTTCTAGACTCCAACTTAAAGTAAATATGAAAAAGAGCAATGTTGTGGTATTTAGAAAAGGAGGGCACCTTGCAGCACGAGAGAGATGGTTTTTTTAATGGTGAGCAAATGGCTGTCGTTAACTGTTATAAATATCTTGGTATTCATTTTTCTACCCGACTTAGTTTTGTGGGTGCATGCACAGATCTCGCAAGCAGAGCGAGGAATGCTTTGTTATCAATTCTGCAACGATTGTTCATACTTAATAATAATTCGCTGAGAGTGTTGTTAAAAATTTTTGATACTCGGGTGCAGCCAATTGCTCTCTATGGTGCTGAACTGTGGGGGCTGGATACTGCCGCCGTTCATGTTGAAAAGGTTTCATTTGTATGCTCTAAAGAAATTTTTAGGCGTCCACACTAAAACACCTAATGATCTTGTTTATGGAGATACTGGACGTCACCCTATTTACATAATTCAAGTGTACAGTGTATCAGATACTGGCTAAAGATATCACGGATGAATGATAACAGATTACCTTTAAAGCTTATAAAATGTTACTCTGGCTGGATTCACGAGGCAAAACCACATGGGGGTCAAATGTTCGTAAGACCCTATTTCTAAATGGTTTTGGATTTGTGTGGCTAAACCAGGGTGTGGAAAATGTGAAATACTTTTTGCAATTGTTCGTCAAAGACTTATTGATAACAGATGGCAAAACTGGCATGAACATGTTCTGGAAAGTGATAGATTTACATGGTACAGATCATTTAAATCGTTTAATAATTGCGAAACATATCTTTCACTTGATATTGACAGACATATAAAAATTACATGACGAAGTTCAGATTTGGTGTCTCTGATATAGAAAAGCACCGTCAACGGTATAATGTAATTTCTGACCGCAATCTGACATGCCCACTATGTGGAAAGGCAAATGATAATGAAATACACTTTCTCTTCGTCTGCTCTGCTTTCAGTGACCTGCGGCAGGAATATATTCCAAGCAAATATTATGTAAATCCATGTCAGTTCTGTTTGACTCTATTAATGACGAATAAAAATAAAATCATTGTGAGGAATTATATGCATGTATTTATATAAAGCCTTTAAGAGGCGAGCTGTTATGGTTAGCTAACAAATGTATTGACACACCAATATTACATGGAAATGGATATCCTAGTATGGTATTAATATATGGGTCAGTAGATAAGACCTCATGCACATGTGTAGCAGATTGTAATTCATCCATTTGAGTATCATTTTATTGCTGTTTTTTTTCCCATACACTCTAGTTAAAACTTTGTGTTGATGTTGTGCCTATCTGAATAAATTTCATTTCATTTCATTTCATTTCATTTCATTTCATTTCTCCCTCTCTCTCTTGTTAAAAGTAGAAGTTTGTTACGTTTCTTTGATGTTATTTCCATTTTGTGTATTTTCAGACTTTTTGTGTGTGTTCAATGTCTTGTTTGTTGGGGTTTTTTTTTGTCGTTTGTTCATTTCGCAATTTTTTTTTTATTTGTTCCCCTCTTGGGCGAGGGCTGGATGTAAAAAAGCATGAACTTGCTTATCTATTACCCTCGATAATAAAGAATTTGTCTTGTCTTCTCTCTCTCTCTCTCTCTCTCTCTCTCTCTCTCTCTCTCTCTCTCTCTCTCTGTCTCTCTCTCACACACACACACACACACACACACACACACACACACACACACACACACACACACACACACACACGGAGAGAGACAGACAGACAGAGAGACAGAGAGATACGGGCACCCGGTCAATATTTTTTTTTCTTATATATCCATCATTGTTTTCATGAAAACAACACCAGTTACAGATGGAAGAGGATGAGGGTAAAAAGGACTGCTTTTTTCTCTTCTGCTTTGCATGAGCTATCTTTTGCACACCATGTGCGAACTTCCAGCAGTCCCCGTGCGACCCCCCCCCCCCCCCCTCTCTCTCTCTCTCTCTCCCCCCCCCCCCCCCCCCCCCCCCCCCCCCCGCCCCATCTCTTTGTCTTTGTCTCTGTCTCGCTGTCTCTGACTCTGTCTGTCGTCTGCTGCTTGTTCCTCCGCGCGCGCGCGCGCGCGTGTGTGTATGTGCGTGTGTGTGTATCTGTCTGTCTGTCTGTCTGTCTGTCTGTCTGTCTGTGTCCATGTATAGTAGTAGTAGTAGTAGCAGTAGTACCTTCATTTTACGTCTTTTCGCAAAATTATGTGAGAGAGAGAGAGAGAGAGAGAGAGAGAGAGAGCTTTGCCTGCATGTGTGAGATTATGTGTGCAGGAGTAGTGTATTCTCACAAAGACCGCCAATATCATTTTAAATACCGAACCAGACTATGAAACAAACCAGAGATAACTTTAAAAGCAAGGTGTGTGTGTGTGTGTGTGTGTGTGTGTGTGTGTGTGTGTGCACGCAGTCGCGAGGGCACGTGTTTGTATATGCATATATTCATGCATGTGTGTGTGTGCGCGCGCGCGCGCGCGCGCGTGCGTGCGTGCATGCGTGCGTGTGTGTGTGTGTGTGTGTGTGTGCGTGTGTGTGTGTGTGCGCTCGCGCGCGCGCGCGCGCGATCGTGTGTGTATGTGTGTGAGTGTGTGTGTGTGTGTGGGGGGGGGGGGATGCGTGCGTGCATGCCAGCATGTGTGCGCGTGTTTTCTTGAGAGAGAGAGAGAGAGAGAGAGAGAGAGAGAGAGAGAGAAAGAGAGTGTGTGTGTGTGTGTGTGTGTGTGTGTGTGTGTGTGTGTGTGTGTGTGTGTGTGTGTGCGTGCATACTGAACGGATTACAGTTGATACTGGTTCAAATTTATCAGACCCACTCAAAACACGCCTTTCCGGAGCCAGACAAGGGAAGCCACTCCCAAGAGAGAAAGAGAGAGAGAGAGAGAGAGAGAGAGAGAGAATGGTTTGTCTATTCGTTTAGCATTTGTGCCTAAAGAAATAATTCACAGAGACAAGTTCATCAAAGTTAACTTAAAAAAGACCTAAAGAAATGGGTTCATTTCTTTATAAATTACACTTGAGAGAGAGAGAGAGAGAGAGAGAGAGAGAGAGAGAGAGAGAGAGAGAGAGAGAGATGGACAGATAGACAGAGTCAGAGATAGTCCATTTAAGCCGTTTAGGAGTAACTCAGATAAGAGAAAAAAATAAACATTCCAAACATATTTACCCGAGACATTTAGAGCATGGAAAATGTATTGATAGATAATGGAGTAAACTGGAATGAGTTTGGCGTGCATCAATGAATGAGAGAGAATGGGACTATGGCAACAATCCGGCGTCTTTCTGTTTACTAACCCATTTCCTGTTTAGCCAGAAATGTCAGGAAGTGTATATAAAAAAAAAATCCAAATAGATGTCCTAGATTCGCAGCATTCTGACGTCACAGGGTAGGGATGCATAGATTGGCTGCCCTTGCTGTCCTTTCTTGATATGAACAGGAGAGAGAGAGAGAGAGAGAGAGAGAGAGAGAGAGAGAGAGAGAGAGAGAGATATTATGTAAGACTAACATGAACTAAAAAACTAACAGATTCACAGTATATTCACCAGACAGATTTCTAACATGCAAAAGAAACGCAAAAAAAAAAGATGTTCGAGTAACCATACAGGCGATCAGACGAACTTAAACCCTTCAGTTTGATGTCACTGTAAAAGAAAGCACTCTGAACTCGTAAACAAGCCTGTATATGATAAGGATGCTATGAACGCATTCATTGAAACCAGCACGTGACACACTACAATTTATTGTCAGCGTCCATCCCTCTAAAAAGCGTTTTGAGGAAAACCACGTGTTCTTTTCTTTTCAGCGGACGAAAGGCCTCGGAGCAGGCAATACAAAAATATCTGCCTTTAAAAGGGATTGCGATGGTTCCCTTATGCGGCCAATGAAGAGTTTTCATATCTGTAATATATTTTCTTAATTTCATGTTCCTAGTTTTTACATCTTCAACCTCCCCCCCCCCCCCCCCCCCCCCCCCCCTCCCCCCTTAAGTTCAAAGTTTTGCCAAGTCATTACTATGAAGACAATTTAGTTGTTGGCCTGCGCTTGTTTTCCCCCCCACTATTAGATTGTTCGTCTTTGTATTTGTCTGGCTTTAATCAAGTTTAAAAGGCTGTGCCAGTCTTGAATAAAAGTTACTCTGTGTTAGGTTTCCTTATGGGAGCAAAAACTACCCCACTTGTTTACTGTTTATTGTTTTACTGTTCCCTGCCTCATTCCATTTCCAATTTCGTTTTGATTAAATCGAGGTTATTTGTATTTGTTTCTGTCTGTCTTTGTGTTTGTCTTTTGATCTCTCCCTTGCTTCCTTGGGTGGATCCTCAAGCGTAGGCTCAAAGATTGCCCCCTACATTTTATACTATTAATATAATATCTGTAGTTTTTCAGCAACTTTTTTTTCTTCCTCACACTTCCGTTTGGTTTCCTTTACTACTCTTCGCTGGCTACTTCGGGGGTGCTATTGGATTCTTTTTTTTGCACCCTTGTGTTGACAACACCACGGTATTATGGACTGTGGTGTGTCTCTCTATATGACGCCAGGAGCGCAAATACAGCCAGCCGTGTCTCTCCCTGATAAGCTCCGACCCAGCGAACGAAAAGCCTGGGAGCTGGCAATACAAATATATTTGTTTTTAAAAGGGATTGTATATCTGTCTTTAAAAGGGATTGTGATGGTTCCCTTATGCGGCCAGCGAAGAGTTTTTCATATCTGTAATATATTTTTTCTTAATTTCATGTTCTCAGTTTTTACGTTTTCAACCTCCTGCCCCTCCTTAAGTTCAAAAATTTGCCAAGTCATTACTATGAAGAGAATTTAGTTGTTGGCATGGTGTGTGTGTGTGTGTGCGCGCGCGTGTATATATGTGTGTGCGCGCGCAAGCGTGTGTGTGTGTGTGTGCCTGCCTGCGTGTATGAGCGTGTGCAGAAGTGTGTAGTTTGTGGAGCACACGTATTTGCTTATAGACTATATGTGTAGATATCAGTGTGTGTGCGCATGTGTATCGGTGTGGACGTGCACATGCACACGTGTGTATATGGGTGTGGGGTAAGAGCGAGCGAACGTACGCGCACACGTGCGTGTGTGTGTGAATGTTCAGAAGATGACTTGGGAACAAGAACGAGACCATTGCATACAGCATATAAGTGCACGCGAACACTCGCGCGCACACACATATACACATGACAATAAGAACAACTCCTCCCCCTCAGACACATCCCACACATGCACATACACACACACTCACACACCAACGCTTCCACACACATGACGTGGACTCTCTAATTAACACGCTGTCATTACCCCACTTACACACACACATTCACTCACTCACTCTCTTCCGCACACACTCGCACACCAACGCTTGCACACTCATGATGTCCATGGACACTCTAATTAACATGCTGGCATCACACCCCACTGATGAACACACTCCGGCGCACACACGTCTACAGTATACGCTGGGGACCCTGAGAGATTCAAAGTCTTATCTCAGTTGACATGTGTTTCATCTTTTGTGTCTGTTATTGGAAAGGCCCATTATGAGTTTGCCCCCAATCTCTAGGAGTCTTCGCAATGTTAGCCTTGAAATTATTCCAATGTTTGTTTGGTTGGTTATGTTTCTTGCTGTTTCCTTAAGTCTGGATGTGCGCGGCTACTTCCTCTCTTGATGTTCAGATCTGATAAATGGTCTGTTGTATCGTGGCTTTGCTCTTGTTTGCTTAAGTGATTCTACAGATTTCTTATCACATCAGATTGGCCAAGCAGTAATCCAGTTCTTATTGTTGCCTTGCCAGTTAGTGTGTCTGCTTTCTCGTTTCCGTTAACTCCAGCATGTCCAGGGCAGTACATCTATGTGAGTCTCTCCAATGGAAGGCTGCGCATTAGTTCATTCCAAGCAGGGCTTCCCATTCCACTTTTCACTTTCTGAAATAGGTTCATGGAGTCAGTCAGTATCATGGCTTGTTGAGTTTGAAACTGGCTTATGGATGTAAGCCAGTGGAGTGCTTGTATCATATTCGATTCAACGAACGATGGAAAAAAAAAAAAAAAAGCACAACACGATCGGTGCAGAAAGTATTCAACGTAAATCTTACTCGGCTTTGTGTGCAAATGCAGCAGTTTAATGTCATGTGTCAGTGCGAATAACATTTTAGTTATTTTAAACGTCCAAAAGGTACCCGCAAAGGCTGTCCACCCGGACAGATATACAAACATGTCAAACTTGCTTTCGAGACAATGACGGAAAGCCAGTGCCTTGTTTGTGCTGAATCATAGCATTAAAACTTTTTTTAAACAAAACCAACTGATTTATACCAAAGGGTCATCTGCTTACTATGTGGCTGAACATTTCAAAAACGAAAGAGTTCATTTGTTCTCCATACTCTCATGCCATTGCTTTTTTCGTCTGTGTTGAGATGTTAAAACTATTTTTGGAATTATATTTGTTTGCCTATCTGTACTACTTCCAGCTCAATGTCCCTTATTTGCGCCTACCCCAATGTATCCCCCCACCCTTTTTGTCACCTTTCCTTTCAATCCCCATTTTTCTTATTATTCTTACCATTATTATCTTATCATTATTTTATTAGTATCGTCATCATTATCATTATCATTATTATCATCATTATTACTGTCATCATCATCATCATCATCATTTCGTAGTATGTGTTGGGCCTGTGACCCAAATACAAATAAACGACTTTGAACTCTCTCTCTCTCTCTCTCTCTCTCTCTCTCTCTCTCTCTCTCGGCGGGCCTGAATTGATTTCAGAAGCGGCGGCTGTGTTAGTAATGAGCTTTGTACAAATTGTTTAATTACGCAGTAACTTGACGGTCTCCGAGCCCTGGAATTGGTAGACATATCTATGAAGGATCATGTCGTCATCACGGCTGGACTTTCGTTCAAATTGTGGTTGTTTTCAGCCAACATTTACCAAATATGTCGCCATGTTTCAGAGGACATTGAAGAAAGTCCCCTGATGGGCGGTGTCATAGTAGGCTGCCTCCTCACTTGTTTATTCTGTTGCAGTTTTTTGTTTTTTTACTTCAATGCGGCGACATCGAACAGAACCCCGGACCTCGGACCACCAACCCCGGGCCTAGGAAGGGACAGCTTTTGGTAAACCAGCATAAACAGTGGAGTTCGAAGTTCCAGCACTGAAAATTCAGGGGTCGTTAGTACTAGCTCTACTTCACTTCCGGAACCCGTTGTTGAACCGACCATGCAAAATTTAATGTCCATGCTGCGAACTTCAAGTGACAAGTTTGACAACATGAACCAAGACATTAGGAATTTGAAATACATTACTAGCGACATCACAGATGACACGAAGGACATTCAGGATGGTCATGCTGCACTGCGAGAGGAAGTGAAGTCCCTGAAGGATGAGGTATCCGATCTTCGACGGGAAATTGACGCATGGAGGAAAAAGAACGGAAAGCTGACGATCTAGAAGGTCGCTCGAAGAGGAGCAAACCTTATTTTCTATGAACTTCCTCGTGCACAGAACGAAACACAGTCTGATTGTGAAGGATTCATCTGTGGTGTAATTGTTGACAAACTGGTACTGATTAGTAACTTCCAGTTTGAACGGGTCCATTGTTTGAATTCCAAGCCCAGCTCAGCGATCATCACTGCTGCACTTTCCACAAAGACAAAGAAAGAATTCTTAAGGCCAAATATGAATTGAAAGGCAGCGAACTGTTTATAAGTGAGGATTTTTCTCTTCGGGTCAGAAATGTGCGACGATTGCTGTATCCTTTTCTAAAGAAAGCCAGTGGGGAAGATTAACGGGCATCGATGATATTCTACTACCTCCTTATCGAGGGAAAAAGTTTTATCTTGAGGGGCAAAATCTTAGGGATTGTGAATAGGGGGTGGTCAGCCCAGCTTGACACCGACAGTGTATGACAGGAGTGGGCGTGACAACCGTGCGAAATGGACGGCTTTTACCGAGGTCAGGCACGTGCGCGCAGTGAGTAAAGAATCGGCTCGCAATGTAAATATTGGATTGGTTGATGTACAGGAGAGGGGAGTGACAACAGATGATGGGACGTTAAAATGGTCCGTTTTCAAGTTCTGATATCATACCTATTAAATGAAATGATTTTTGTACATACACTCGTGATGTAGACCCGTCACACTATAGAATGGATTGCACAGACGAAAAGAGAATTATTGACGATCATTTTCAAAGATCAGAGTGTTATTTACTGTCAGATGTTAATGTCTGTGGTTAAAATGAGGGGGCATTACAAGGAAAATGATAACAAAAGGCGTACAGCGTATGACAATGTTCCGTCGATCACGCAAGACGAAAACCGAACTTTAAGATCTCAGAATGGACGACAGTGTATGAAAGGTGGCTTATAACACAATGTTAGTGATGGTTCCGTAAAATGCGAGATTTCTTTTTCATTTATACATGGGAATATAAACGGTCTGCTGACTAAGATAAATAACAGAGATTGCATGTCTTATTTGTTAATTTTGATGTCATTGTCTAGTAGAAACTTTTGTAGACGATCTCCAATATGTCACATTTCCAGGTTATATACGACTTTTTTCCCAAGCCAGTCATTAAATTCCCTAAAAAAAAAAAAAAAAGGAAGAATGTCAGATGGCATATTTGTTTTATTCAAATGAAATTATGTCTTATATTCAAGAAGTCAAGACTAATTTGCCAAACGTTCTTTTTTGTTCTGATTAACAAGAGTCTTTTTGGTTTACCAGCAGTAAGTAGTAGTTATGTATGCATGTACCTATCTCCCATCAGAGGTTTCATCTTAAATAACCATTTTGATTTTGATAACGGTATTAGCGCACTTGAAGAATGTATTTTGGATTGTATGATTGAGTTTGATGACGCCTATGTAATCTTATCAGGAGATTTGTTGTTGTTGTCGTCGTCGTCGTCGTCGTACCCTGACTAAAGACACCAGGGATCATCCAAACAGCCGAAGCATTTGAACGCTATAGTACAAATGCATCAACTGGGGATGAGAACACTATGTGTTTGATTATCCTGCCACATGGGCAGTCACACTCCGACTTCGGGGGATTTTGGAGACTGATGATGTTATGCTAGGAGCTTGTCACAACTGAAGACAATCCCCGCATAACTATGCAGAGCAAAACATTTTGATGTAGATTTAAACGGGAGAACATCGAATTTTTCTTCTGATGTGTCATGATTTGGAAATCATTTTAACAGCCATTTAGTTTCCACTTGTCATGTAGGAAGATTTGGTGACAATGTACTCAATTGTTATGGAAAATGTTTGTTAAACATGTGTACAGCGCTCGGTTTATGTATACTCAATGGTATTTGCAATGGTGATACTGGTGGCAATAACACATACACATCAGAAACAGGAAACAGTGTTAATGATTGTTGTCTAGTTTCTAAAGAACTGTTAACCCTTATGTCTTCTTCTTGTAAACTCATTGTATCAGAAAGATTAGAGTCAGTCCATTTACCCGTTTGAGTTATATTTGAAATTGCCTGAGAATTCTCAAAAGGCTCATGTTTCCGCTCTAGTGAACAACAGTATACTGAAATTTTTGTGTGGAACTCTGACTTTGAGAATGTTTATATTAATGCGATGCAGTCTGAGAAAACATTATCGCTCCTCATCGTGCGATTTATTTGGTTGATCACGATTGTAACGATGCTTTGTACATGTTTAACGAATGTATTAGAAAACAAGCTAGTTGTGAAAAGGAATATATGTTTGTCAAAAAGTGATGGAAATGACTGGTCTGGTTTAGCATACTCATGAGGACAAGAGGAAATGACGGGGGTGAACCGCCCTATATCAAGAGAAGAAGTAAGGCGTGCACTAAGAACACTGAAAAGTGGCAAAGCTGCACGACCAGATAGTATTATTGAGGAAATGCTGAAATACGCAGGAGATCGGACAGCTTTTTTTTTTTTTTTTTTTTTCCAACGTATCGTTTGACAGGGAATTTTCCCAGACAGCTGGACAGAGTCTATCATAATTCCTTTATTTAAAAAAGGTGATGTAAATAATCCAAGCAATTATAGAGGCATGTCTTTGTGTGACATCAGCAGTAAAATGTATAGTGCAGTTACAAATAACAGACTTCAAGAATGGATAGAAGAATATAACTTGACAGGCGAAGACCAAGCGGGATTTAAAGAGGCTTTTTTACACATTGACCATCTGTTTCATGTATTAACATTAATACAAAAACATCATTGTATTTTCTGGCACCCCTTCATGAGCGGCAAAGGCCTAAAATGAATAAATTATCTTGGGTCTTGAGCCTTGAGCCTTGAGTCTCTCTCTCTCTCTCTCTCTCTCTCTCTCTCTCTCTCTCTCCAGCCTCTTATTGACTATGTTTGAACGCATTGGGACTAGGCTTGCAATAACGTACTCAAACCATTTAAAGCATTTAAAGAAGAGCTGTCAAAGTAACGATAGGTAAATCATTCTCACTGGTAGACTCGGGCTACAAGCAGCGAGACAGGCATCGCCCACCAATAGCCAAACTTAGGCACAATGAAGCATTTCTTAGGAATAAGATTCTCCATACTTTCTTTTACTTCTTGTGTTTACTTCTAAGGACTATACCCCCTTCACAACGATTATTTCATACAAATCTCTAAACTGGCGTCCTCCGGCTAAAGCACTAAAGATGAATCAAACTTCATAACAGCCATATCTAGTTTTCATAAGTTTCCTATTAATGTTTCTAATTTAACTCCACTATACACCATGAATATTGATCATTCCAAATTCAGATCTAGTTTCATCAGTGTTGGGTGAAAATTTCCAATTTGACTCTACTATACCTCCCAAATACATCGCTCGTTCTGCGTCATTGACGCGTCTTTCGCTGTATTTCGCGTTCGTGTATCTTCATCTCTGTCACATTCCTCTACCTCTGTCTCTATCTTTGCCTGACCATTTGTCGGTCGGTTGACCTGTCTGTCTGGCTGGCTGGCTGGCTGGCTGGCCCCCTCCTCCCCCTTTCTGTGTCCTTCTGTCTCTGTCTCTGTTTGTCTCTGCCTGTCTCTGTCCGTCTCTCTCTCTCTCTCTCTCTCTCTCTCTCTCTCTCTCTCTCTCTCTCTCTCTCTCTCTCTCTCTCTCTCTCCTTTTTCGTTTTCGTTTTTCATTCCTTATCATTTTTCATCATTCTTGTTTAACACACTTTCCCACCATGATAACCCTACTTCTTCTCCCTCTACTTGTCATTTCTTCTTCTTCTTCTTCTTCTTCTTCTTCTTCTTCTTCTTCTTCAACCCATTCGTCGTCTTAAACCAGCTCCTCAAGTTAAGCTTTTTGAATAGGTGACACGATTGTTCATTTTGAAACTAAGAGATGCAGCACTGTGTAACTCTTTCTTTAGACGAAGAAAAAAAACACAGGAAAACAATTTTTGACTTCAAGGGTCAGACATTACCAGATATTTTGATTAGCCTAATTTGTCATCTGATTTGTCTGCACACACACTCTCCAACGTCATCTAGGAATCAGTTCAGAGAGATCGGCCGATTTATTTCAGACTACGTTGACATGAACTCTCTCTCTCTCTCTCTCTCTCTCTCTCTCTCTCTCTCTCTCTCTCTCTCTCTCTTCTCTCTGCGTTTTATTTTCGCATTTATTCGTACTCCTCTTCTTTTTGCTCTTAATTTTTTTCTTTTTTCTCGTTCTTCTGCATCATCATCAAATCACCCTTTTTATCGTCTTTCTTTCTTTCTTTCTTTCTTTCTCTTTCTTTCTTCTCTTTCGTCTCTTCTTTTTTGCTTCTGATTTATTTTCTTCTTCCTCTTTTGAAGTTATTCCCGTCTTTTATTTTTTGTCATACTTGAGAGGAACTTTTCTCCTACTTGTCTGGCTGCCTGTCTGTCAGTCCGTCTCTGTCTGTCTCTTCCTCGCATTTCTTTGTCTCTTCTTCATTTTCTTATTCCATTTGTATTTCTTTTTCTTGTTCTTCTTTATTATTGTTTTTCGGTCATGTTCTCCTTTCTCTTCTCATTCTTCTCATTTTTGTCACCCTCTCTGTCTTTTTTCTCTTTTTTTTCTACATTTACCATCTTTTTGCTTCTCAGGTGAGGGTGTCCGGAAACAGATGATTGTTCCTTTAAAACCAGGAAAGGTAACAAAAGGTGACTGATGCTTAAGCGGAGCACGCGTAAAGGAAATGGCCATTGACTTCAACATCAGACATCATCAGATATTTTGACTGGCCTCATTTGTCACCTGATCCGCCTGCAGAGACCAAGCAGCGCTGTTTGAAATCAATCCAGACAGACTGGCCGATTTGGTTCAGACTTTGTTTCCATGATGAAGACACACATTTCTCTGTGGCTTTCTTTGTACTGGTCTGTCTGGCTGCCTGTCTGTCAGTCCGTCTCTGTCTGTCTCTGTCTCTGTAACAGATGTTGCTACTAATATCGACCCAAAATCTGCCAACTGTATAAAAAATAGTAAAGCGGGCGGGTGAGGTTCATTTTGTTTCATATTGTCTAGCACACTACAATATATTCCTGCAAAAGCAATAGTCCTCCACAGGAAGAAAACAATAGAAAATCACAATGCCACTCTTCTAATTTTCGGCCACGTGGCCTTTTTCAAGAGAAAAAAAAACAAAAACAATACAACTACGTGATGTCCATCTTTGGCAACTGGTCAGAGCAAAGAATTGACGTCATACATATATTTACGCAAGTAATGGGATGACATCATAATATATGTGATGTCATCAACAAGGGAGAAAAAAGGGTGGGGGGGTGGGGGAGGGGGGCAAGTTGTTGTTGCTGTTGTTGTCTTCAATTTGACGTCTATCCACATGGTGATATTAGACGGGGTGGAGGGGAGGGGGGGGGGGGGATCGGGAGGAGGAGGACGGGAGGGGGACCGTATTGTGTGTGTATGTGTTTATGTCTCTTTGATAAGGGGTGAAAAAAAATCAGAAAAATGAGCATTTACAACAATTACAATCAACTAGTCTATAACAAAATGTCCTACAGGACTATGAAGTAAACATTTCGCAATATTAATCAAACTAGTAGCATTTTTGAAAACGCCTTCAATACAATTTTTTCAGAAATCACTGGTAAGATAAGAAGAAAAAGAAACACCCGAAGGTGCTGGGGAGGACCCAGAGAAGCACTGCCTTCACCTGCCCTTTGAGCAGTCCTGTACCACCCTTGGAGGCCTGCGCTGTGTTGACGGTGGGTACAGCACGCGCAGGACACTCCATTAAGATATCAAGGGACATAACTGCTCCTGAACAGAGGTAAATCAGACTACAGGATGCAACTCATAACAGCCTTAAAATAGCAGCCCCCATGGGCGTACCAGCCCCTATTTCATGACTGCAGACCCACCGGTAAAAAACACCACCCTCCAGCTGTCGAGCACACCCCACAGGCCCAACCACCCCTGCCCACGGACAGATGAAGACAGTGCCACTCCAGACACAGCCAAGCTTTCGCCATACGGTCTTATGTGCCCTCAAGAAAGAATCCAAAGTTGTAGTCTTTCCCACTGTCAACAGGACTTTCCCTGTGGTCAGTGGGTCTTTCCTCGCCATCACTGGACCTTTCTCCAGGGTCAGCCTAGTTAAGGGAAAGAAGAAAAAGAAACACCCGAAAGTGCTGGGGAGGACCCAGAGAAGCACTGTCTTCACCTGCCTTTAGAGCAGTCCTGTACCACCCTTGGAGGCCTGGAACTGTAAGATAGCGAACTAATCTGTCTGAATTTGATTACGCCAGTATAATTCAAATATGATTTGTTATCCAAACACGAGAATCAATATACTTATTCTTGGAGAGTCTATCTTAACTCAGGGTATAGCCTTTAATTCTACTCCATACTACTTGTTCCAGCAAGTGATAACCCTCCTGAATGGATAAAGGAACATGAATTTCAGTGGATTCTGTGCCTTGCCTAGCGCCCTTTTTGCTACTTTGTCAGCCCACTCATTTGAAGAAAATCCAAGATGTGAAGGAACCCAGCAGAAGGAAACGTTGGTCCCTTTTAAAGTTAAGATATGAATTAATTGACTGATTTCTCAGATAATTTTGGTCTTTTTCTTGTAATCTGATAATCTTGAAGCATAGAGTACCGATTGAGAATCTACACAAAATAAGATTTGAAAGTTGTGTGTGTGTGTGTGTGTGTGTGTGTGTGTGTGTGTGTGTGTGTGCGCGCGCGCGCGCGCGTGTGTGTGTGTGTGTGTGTGTGTGTGTGTGTGTGTGTGTGTGTGTGTGTGTGTGGTTTATACTGTAACCAATGTACTTCAAAAACATAACTATACCCTCCATAAATCACAAAGAAAATGAACCCATAGAATAATGTGACCATAGTCCTGTCTGTGACCGTGCATGGCATTCAAGAACTGTCATCTGAAAAAAAAATATATATGAATTTTTCTGCAATTATCAATGTTGTTCATAGGTAAATATGGATAGGATTGTTACAGATTTGTCTAAACATTACATCCATTTGGCATCCTTGTGTCTAATGTCCTTATCCATTTTTCTTCAGTAGTAAGTCTGAAGCTTTTGCTTTCACCGTAAGATTTTGCCAACCCTGCAACAGCAAGGTCTTCCACCGAATGATGGAGGAAATGTCGCATTATTGGCTTTTCTCTTTGGAACTTGATGTCTGTGTTCCACTATTCCTTCTTTCAAGTAAGGTCCGGTTTCACCAACATAAACTGTCTTATCACACCGTTTACACACACAGAGCATATATCAAATTTCTATCTCCACATGTCACATTACTCATAACAAAGTGTGAAGATTTCTGCTTTGTGTCCAACACTGTTGAAGTTACTAGTGAAGAACAGGTGTCACAATCACAAGTTTCTGCTTTCCCCTTCACTGCTCTTCAGTGTTGGCAAAAGCTTGCGGTGAAAGCAAAAGTTTCAGACTTATTACTGAAGAAAAATAGATAAGGACATTAGACACAAGGATGCCAAATGGATGTAATCTGTAACAACCCTATCTATATTTACCT
Source organism: Conus betulinus (assembly GCA_016801955.1). Classification (NCBI taxonomy): domain Eukaryota; kingdom Metazoa; phylum Mollusca; class Gastropoda; order Neogastropoda; family Conidae; genus Conus; species Conus betulinus. The sequence goes on along the minus strand of JADBJO010016420.1, from coordinate 20,504 downwards.
ATGAACAACATTGATAATTTGCAGAAAAATTCATATATATCTTTTTCAGATGACAGTTCTTGAATTCTATGCACGGTCACAGACAGGACTATGGTCACATTATTCTATGGGTTCATTTTCATTGTGATTTATGGAGCGTATTGTTATGTTTTTGAAGTACATTGGTTACAGTATAACCACACACACACACACACACACACACACACACACACACACACACACACACACACACACACAACTTTCAAATCTTATTTTGGGTAGATTCTCGATCGGCACTCTCTATGCTTCAAGATCATCAGATTACAAGAAAAAAAGACCAAAATTATCTTAGAAATCAGTCAATTAATTCATATCTTAACTTTAAAAGGGACCAATGTTTCCTTCTGCTGGGTTCCTTCACATCTTGGATTTTCTTCAAATGAGTGGGCTGACAAAGTAGCAAAAAAAGGGCGCTAGGCAAGGCACAGAATCCACTGAAATTCATGTTCCTTTATCCATTCAGGAGGGTTATCACTTGCTGGAACAAGTAGTATGGAGTAGAATTAGTAACCCCTGAGTAAAGATAGACTCTCCAAGAATAAGTATATTGATTCTCGTGGTTTGGATAACAAATCATATTTGAATCATACTGGCGTAATCAAATTCAGACAGATTAGTTCGCTATCTTACAGGATAAAACTTAATGCGTTCATCACAAATGCAGCAAAAATGTTAGATGTTTATGTGGTGAACAAGTTTCTTGCAAGCACATCATTTTTGTATGTCAGAGGTTAAGACCTATCTTACCAGTGATTTCTGAAAAATTGTATTGAAGGCGTTTTCAAAAATGCTACTAGTTTGTTTAATATTGCGAAATGTTTACTTCATAGTCCTGTAGGACATTTGTTATAGACTAGTTGATTGTAATTGTTGTTCATGCTCATTTTTCTGACTTTTTTTCCTCCCCCTTATCAAAGAGACATAAACACATACACACACAATACGGTCCCCCTCCCGTCCCCTCCCACTCCCGATCCCCTCCCTCCCCCCTCCCCTCCCCCCCGTCTAATATCACCATGTGGATAGACGTCAAATTGAAGACAACAACAACAACTTGCTCCCCTCCCTCCACCCCTTTTTTTTTCTTTTTTTTTCTCCCTTGTTTGATGACATCACATATTATGATGTCATGCCATTACCTGCGTAATATATGTATGATGTCAATTCTTTGCTCTGACCAGTTGCCAAAGATGGACATCACGTAGTTGTATTGTTTTTTTTTTTGTTTTTTGTTTTTCTCTCTTGAAAAAGGCCACGTGGCCGAAAATTAGAAAGAGTGGCATTGTGATTTTTTATCATTCCTGCAAAGTTTTATAGATTTCTGAGCCTGTTTCGACTAAGTTTACTTTTGGCATGCGAACGTGAGAGAACAATTTTTTTAAATTAGAAATCTATTGTACAAAGCGTTTCAGTTGCGTGAGATCGCTATCTCCTAAAGTATTATTCTGAATTTGTAATTGGTTAGGAAAGTTTATGTGAAATGATTGTTCTATTACTCCCCTTCAGTTAGAGGGAATGGCTTAAATATGAAAAGAACATCTGAATATAAGTCTGAATCTGAATCTCTCTCTCTCTCTCTCTCTCTCTCTCTCTCTCTCTCTCTCTCTCTCTCTCTCTCTCTCTCTCTCTCTCTCCTGCTCCTCTTCTTCCTCCTCTCTTCTTCTATAATTATGATTATGATGATGGCAATCATCATCATCATCATCTTCATCATTTTTTTAATGTTATCATGATCATGATCATGATCATCATCATCATCATCATCATCATCATTATTATGATTATATTATTGTTATTATTATTATTACTATTACTATTATTATCATTATTATTGTTATTATTATATTATATCACCATAATCATTATCATCATGATTATCATTAATACTATCGTACACACAGCCAATCACTCACTCACAACACTGAGTCATGCACTCACTCACTAACTTACCCACTCACTCGCTCACTTATTCAATCACTCAGTCAATCAACTATTGTCATTATCATCACCATCATCATCATCATCGTCATAGTCGTAGTCGTCGTCAGCAGCAGAAGCAGCAGCAGCAGAAGCAACAACAGCAGCAGCAGCAGCATCATCATCATCATCATCATCATTTTCCAAATTCCTCCCCGTCCTCCTTCTCCCACTCCCCGTCCACCTACCCTCCCCACCTCCTATTCTTTCCCTCCTCCTCCTCCTCCTCCTCCTCCTCTCTCCTTCTTCTTCTTCTTCTCCTCAGTCCCCCTTTTAACTTTTTATGTTTTCTATAATCATCTTTTTCTTTTTGTACACTTCTGTACGTTATTCTGCGCATTACTAATCAAGATTGCCTCATACTTGTTATTCCCTCATTTGCTCTGAGCACAAATCACTTCCCACCGTTTTCAAGCCATACATTCCCACCACCTCTTCCTGTCCTCTGTGTCTTTCTCTCTAACTCCTTATTTATTGTTGTTGTTGTGTTGTTGTTGTTGTTGCCTTTGTTGTTGTTTTTTCTATAGTAATCCTTTTCATGGTTTTCTTTTTCCTTTATTTTCGTTTTCCGTTTTATTTTTTTTCTCTTCCTTGTATTCTTCAATTTTTTTGTTACGGATGGTGCAGTGCTGTGTGTATGACTGTCTGACTCTCATTTCAAAAGTTTGGATGTGTGTAATGAATATTCCTTACACACACACACACACACACACACACACACACACACACACACACACACACACACACACACACACACACACACACACACACACACACACACACACACCACACACACACCACGAACATGGACAGCCAAGCAACACACAAGTTAAGTTTCTCTCTTTTATATGCTGCATGAACCATCAAAACATACACACACATATTCCCATGATATGAATTAACAGATACAAAAGTCAATACACGCCACCACACAGGGCATGCGACAACACAGGGAGCTTCAACCGCTGCTCTCAAAACTGACACATTGAATATTTCTCGCTGGCACCGTCAGTAGTGCCCCAACACAGTCCACACAGCTGGCTGCGACAAGCCCAAGTCACAGTCTTCACACGGCAAGCAGACCCGCTCACAAATACAATTCACGGTACACCCACAATTCAAGGTACACCCACACAGAAGATCACGTCGCGTCGGATTACCGACCTGGCGGTCAGCCCCTCAACGTCATCTTGACGGAGAATCTTCAAGTCACAGCCTTCACACGGCAAACGGAGCCGCTCACGACTACAGTCTGAAGTCCCACAGAAGATCACATCGGACTACCAACCTGACGGTCAGCCTCTGCACATTGTCTTGATGGAGAATCCTGAGGTCCTTTACAACACAATTCTACTTCTGACCTGGCGATCAGCCTCTCCACATCGTCTTGACGCAGACAGCAGACAGTGGTTGGGGCAGGCTATACCCCCACCCAGTGGTAAAACAGTTCCAGGCGGGACTCAGGGGCCTCAACGTTTTGTTGTTTTTCTCGCCATGTTTTTTGGTTTTGTTTTTGTTTTTGTTTTTTTTTGGTCATGTTCTTATGTAATTTAACGTTGACGTCATAATTTACCTTGACGTCACATATTTCTTCCTTCCTTTTCCACTTTCGGACCTTTTTCCCTTTTCGTAATCCCAGTCTTCTCTTCCTGACCCTTTTCTTGGTCTTTTTCTTCTCTCCTGATTCCTTTTTCCCTGTCAAAAGCTCGATTATAACATTTCACATGACATCGACTGGTCATAGCCTGAGAGCAGGGGGTACTAGAAATCTCTCCCTCTCCCTCTGTGTGTGTGTGTGTGTGTGTGTGTGTGTGTGATCTAGCTGAACACATTCTGTATCCTCCCTTTGTACTGGATCTGTAACAGATTTGCATCAACCAAAAATAATGGATCCTTTTTTTTTGCCACATTCGAGGAGTACTTTAGAACTTTTTTCACATAATCAGGTACACAGACTGACAAACAAACAAATAGGGGTAAAATCTTAAAATCTTAATCAAATAAGACACACCAAGGTAAGACGTTTCAATGAAAAATGTTTAAAAAACTGTACAATGTTCGACCTGTTTCTTATCAGATACAAGCTGTGTTCAATGGTTCCATGCTGCTAAAGCAAAGCACGCACTTCAACTATAGTTGCCAATCGGGGTCATTGTTTATACTATTAACGAACCGATCCCTTGACTTCGCTAACAGGTAGCGATGCATCGTGGGACGTGAGCCAGTCACCCATGTACGCGGAGCAGCGTCTACTGACGGACCTTCTGGACAAGTACGAGCCCAGTGTCCGGCCCTGCCTCAACCTGTCTGAACCTCTCCACACCGTGTTTGGCCTCACCCTCCTCAACATCCTGGAGCTGGTCAGTCCCTATGAAAGTTGATTGGGGGATCCGGACATCGGCTAATGAGGAAGAGGTAGAGGGTATGATGAGAGGTTGGGGCATGCGAGGTGGGACGGATGGAAGGTTTGGAGTTAAAGGAAAGCATGGATGGACTTTTTTCATAAGTGTGCGCTAGCTTACTGGCTTCCTTTATTTGGTTGTTTTCCAAGGTAGTTTTCCCCCTCCCCCCCTCCCCTTCCCGGCTTATTTTCCTTGCCTTCTCAGGGCATGACTTGACCGTGCCGCTCAGTCCGGCTGCCCGAAACTGTGGCCGTCTTGACTATGTGTCAGCAGTCAGTACGGAACTATCATTATCAGGTCGTCACGAAGCCACGCTCTAGTGGAGATGCTGCACTGCTATTAAGTCACTTTGATGTCGGTCAGTGGTGTCATTTTTTTGCTCCTTTACTCGCAGGACACCGTTTCGCGACACGGATTGCTAAGTAGGTGTGCTGGCTGATTGGTTGGTTACATGGTTGGCTGGCTTTTTTTTTTCTTGCTAGGTTGGTAAAGGAGCTTTCGGGATTGAAAAAAGTAACACAGCATTGTCGGTTTATGGGTACTTTGGCGCTTCGGGCGATGTTTGGCTGACTGGTTGGTTGATAGACTTACACACAAAAAGTGTTTGTTCTTTGAAATAATCTGTGTATGCTTTAATGGGAAAGGTAATGTAGGGAATATGTTTTCATGTTGAAAAACAAGTGACAAGGATAAACTATTTGAAGAGTGATATGTTTTTTCTACTGGATGGATTATTTTGAACAACTGATGATTAAAATCCATGATAGTTTTTTGTTTTTGTTTTGATTCTGTCAACCATTTTATGACGTCAAATCAAACTTAGTCATTGGAAGGACTGGTGATTTGACATTGTCTTATTGTGATAGAAATTGTATTATGTGGAATGATTTCTCTATTTGAAAACTTTCTTTTGCTTCTCCAGTCGTTACAAAGTAGAGACAAAACATCGTTTCGATGGTTTAATCACAGTTTATTATGTTACCTGTTAAAGACCTGGAAATCAAAACCCGCTGCTTCCGTATTTACCATATGTAAGTTCCATTTCATGATGGTAGATCTAGGAACCTGTGTTTTGGTCAGGTTCCTTTTCTTGGAGAAGGATACGAACTAAAGAGATTTACTTCTTAGCCTCTTTATAATAAGTCAATAGTTCGTTAAAATACCAATAATGAACAAACACATATTGAACACATTGTACGTTACTGTACAAGAAAGAGTCCAAAATACAAATAAATACACACAATGTAATGTATAACACATGTATTTGATACAAAATGCAAAACAGATAAGAGAAACTTCGACAAACATGTATTCTTTAGAAGACAGAAATAACAGATACTGAAAAATAGACAAATCCACGCTTCACAGGTAGCGATTTAGGACAAAGTGTTCATCTATGGAAAAGGTGAAAACGTACCGCCAATTTTGGACTTTATTCTTTCAAAAGCTTTCTTTCTAAAACTGGTCAGTCTCCTTTTGCATGGTCTATATACTGCAATCTTCTCTCTTCGTCCACTCCTCCCTCCTCCCGTTTCTCTCTCTCTCTCTCTCCTCTCTCTCTCTCTCTCTCTCTCTCTCTCTCTCTCTCTCTCTCTCTCTCTCTCTCTCTTACACATCTACGTCTCACTGGTGATTATTGATCTGATCATTCCATAACAAAATTCGAATTTGTTTGGAAATTAAAACAATTTTTTAAGCTGTAAACAGTTAAAGCAACAATCAACTAGCAAAACAAAGCTACGGCCACCATTACTACCCTTCAACTAGTACATAAATAAATAGAGGCACACACAGATTTCCGCACGATTTGCAGTATCAGTTCTGATCAGTATACCTCATCTGACATGTAAACCTAGCAGAAATCGCGGAAGAATGTATTCCAGACTGGCACAGCCTTTGATCTCGAACAAGCAACATAGAAGGTTCGGTTTATTGTCCGTCGCACAAATGCAAAGTAGTGGCAGTTATATCTCAATACAAAATCTTAAGTAAAATCACGTTACCATTTACATAATATCACAGACCTGAAAAAGTGGGGAGAGGGAATTCCAGTTAGCTACAGAAAATATACCACAAGAAACATAACAAAGACACGTCACCTCAAAAACGTGATAAATGTTTGATGGACATTCTTGATTCATTGTCCGTCAAGAACCAAGCGGAGGACACGCTGGACACGTTTCTGATTCTGCGGCAGTCGTGGCACGATGCTCGCCTTCAGTGGAACGGCAGTCAGTACCTGGGACTGGCCGAGATCCAGCTGCCAGCCACCAGAGTGTGGACGCCTGACATCTTCTCCTATGACAAGTCAGTAGGGAAGAGGGGTTGGGGGAACGGGGGGGAATGTATGTGTGAGTGTGTGGGTGGGTGGGTGGGGGGATGGAAGGGGGTGGAGGGTATGTGTTTGTGAGGAGAAATGGAGACGCGGGAGGGGAATGGAGAAAAGAGGAGGAATTAGAAAGGGGGGGAGAAAACGAACACGCAGGTGGTAGGTAGGTGAAGACTGTGCAAGCGAGCGAGAGAGAGAGAGAGAGAGAGATGAGGTGGGGGGGGGGGGAGGGGGGACAGGCAGTCAAAGGACAAGGAAGGAAAAGAGGGGAAGTAAGATTGGACAGAGAGAGAGATGGGGGGGGGGGGGGGGGGTGGAGACAGGCAGTCAAAGGACAAAGGAAGTGAAAAAGAGGGGAGTAAGATTGGGCAGAGAGAGAGAGAGAGGAGAGATTCTGTCAAAAATACAACTGTATATGTGTATCTATGTTATGAGTATCATTACACGGAAAAATGTTTTCACCGTGTTTGGTTTATAAACATATACTTTGCTTATGATGCCATAATCACCCCGACCCTAAAACAGACCAGACACAGACACTGACCTCTCCCCCACCCCACATCCCACACCAATACACATACAGATGCAAAACGCGCACGCACACGCACGCGCGCGCGCGCGCGCGGGGCGGGGGGTGGGGGTGGAGGGGGAGGGGGGCACACACCACACACACACACACACACACACACACAACACAACACACACACACACACCACAACTCACGCACGCACGCACGCACCTACACTCACACACACACGCGCGCGCAGGCGCATGAGAGAGAGGCAGACAGACAGACAGGAAGACGAACAGACAGACAGAGAGTGCATTAAAGTAAGGCTGGAGCAGCCTTTCGTAATATACCTGGAGAAGTGGTATTCATGCATACATATATAGAGAGAGATACAGACAGATAGACAGACAGAGACGAAACAGAGACGAAAATGGGGAGGGGGGATATAGGTAGACAAAAGACAGACAGAGAGAGCAAAGCGAGAAAGAGAGAGAGAGAGGAGAGAGAGGAGGCAGAGAGAGGAGAGAGATGCGGAGAGGAAGGAGAGAGAGAGAAAGATTTTTAACTTAAAAGAGATGCTCAGTAGAAACATTGGGATACTAGGAACATGTTGTATAAAGGAGGGCCATACCCGGCCCCAACACCCCCAACCCCCCCTTCTGATGGGGTTACAGTATCAGAATACCATGTCATACAAATCTACGGGCATTATCACATTGTCTGACAAGAAGTAAATGACAGATACGGATATAATCAAATATGTACAGTAAGTAATAGCCAAGTTCTTTCAAATGAGCAAAATTGTGCGCCCTTAAAGGCTTTATATAAGTACACGCAAATGTTTAAAACTGCTTCACTTTGATTTTTTCCATAAGTAAAAGCAGCTTCAAATGAACAATGGGTCTTCACTGAATTTCCTAGGAATATATTCCCACCCGTAAATCCTTAAGTGCAGAACAACAAAATAAAAGATGTAACTGATCTTCATTTGCCTCTTATATATAGAGAACGAGCATATCAATGTTTTTGAGACTTTGTATGTAGGTGCGCTGACGTTACTTTGATATCCGTAATTCCGAATCTGAATTCCCCCCTTTGTCATTAACTTCTTTTAATTATGCCTATCAATATTAAGTAAAGGATATACAGCTATCACAAGCTTTAAATGTTTTAAACAATCCAGTTCTGTGAAATGAATATTGATCACCTACTCTGGATGTTTGCCAAGCCAGTTTTTTGCTATCGATTATTCTACCAGACTGGTCGAACTACTAAACTACTGCTTTACAAAAAAAGCCATTACCATTTTCATCAACGCGTCAAAAAAACGCCAATGTTCCTCCAGACAATCCAACTCCACATGACCCAAGAAGTTCCGTGCATGAACCCCCAGACTTTTTTTAATTAACCGCACGGACCATTCCGGTATCCTCTGATGAGCAATATTATCTCTTTTAATTACAGTTAAACGGGGTGAAATCTTTTTCAGCCATTCGTAAAAAAATTTTTTAATCAGTATCTTAATTAAGAACAAATATACCCTGTACCGAAAGATCCCATTGATTAATAGGTAATGATTTCTCCCCATAACAACGTCATTGACATGTGGTTTCTTCACATAATGCCAACAAAATTTTCTTCAGAGAGCAAAAACAATGGACTTTTTTTTTTCTACAATGATGAACAATCCGTTTAATAATATAAAAATACAATCAATAAACCACAAAAAAACCCCCACCCCACCACCCCAAATCTCGCACCATATTGTGACCAGTTTAAACTTGGCATCACCCGTTTGTAGACACACATGTTAGGAATTTTACGAAGTGGTTAAGTTGAGAGAGAGAGAGAGAGAGAAGCAGAGAGAGAGGCGAGAGAGAGAGAAGGGGAGGAAGAGAGGAGAATAAGAGAATTACGTTTACAGATTAAGTCAGGGGTAAGTCCTTTTTTTCCATAAATACTAATGCTTGCAACAGTGGGGGGGCGAATTTTGTAAGCATTGTTGGTTATAAAGTATCTATTAATTATTATATTCATTTTATTATTATTAATTATTCAACAGCTACGAACGAAAATTTGTTGTTATGCGTGAAAAGAATGGAAGCCATGGCAAATGCAGGCTTGTTTTGCAGCTTGGTGCCCTCCAAAAATGAAAAAATAAGCATTTCAAAACCCAACACCCACCCTCCAACAAACCCCAAACCATTAACCAACACCCACCTGTCACACAATCTATTCCAAGCACTCTACACACCCAGTGATAATGATGACAAATAACCCAATAATAATAGCAATAACAATAGTAACGAATGATAATGATTGAAATATGATAACATTACAATTCAAATTATAACACCTCGCACATACATACATTTGCATTGTCAAACATTACATCTATCGAATAGCATGAAGAAGAAAAAAAAGAAAACACAACACATAATATCACAATAGAATCAACATGATAGTAAATCAATATTAAACCAATCATCTGTTTCCGGAAGGGGGCGTACAGCACACATTTTTGCGCCCCTCCAGATTCCGCAACTGGATTATATTCACGTGTCAAAGGATCAGGAGAATGCCTGTTTCTGTTTTACCGACTTTTTACGAACGCGGGGGTCATAGATAGAGGTGTGTTTGATCTTTGTTTTTAATAAAGACCTCGGCGGCTTGTAATTTATTTACATCATTGAAGTTCTACAAATTCTAAGAATAAAGCAGCCACCAGATAACAACAAGCCCCTTTGATTGTAAAAAACAGATAAATCCTATTCTCGAAGAAAAGTACTTTAATAACTTTTATCATGATATTTTTAAAATAAATATCTTGTAAAACATGGATGACGAATCTTCTTTCTTCTTCAATACATTTTCGATCTATTTTTCAACGTATGAAGGCAACCCAAAGGTCGGTGAGGACATTATTTTTAAACCTAAGTCAGCTTTGTTTTAATTAGTTTTTCCATTTTTAGTATGTAGCAGAATTTCCTAATAGATTTTCCTATTTCTGCAAAGTAGGGGTCGAGGGTGGAGGGTTACACTTCCGGAAGGAGGATAGTTTATAACAGACACAAAACCCCAATGGCAAAAAATACCTAATAATCAACATTAACCTAAATAATATAAATAAATAAAAAAACCAAACCACAATTTTTTTTAATTAATCATAAAAAAAAATGAATACCGGCCGGTCGGTAAACCCCCCCCCAAACTTTACTTCATGTTTTTTTAAAAAAACAATTATTGCACGTCTAGGTCAAACTGATAAAGATTTTTATTTAAAAATATTAATCGCTTAGGATCGGAATCCCATCTTGATTGTCTGGGCAAGTTGCATTTAGCAATAGTTTTATGTAAGATTTCACATATTGCATATGAAAGAAGAAACACTTTTTTTTCAAAAAAATGAAAAAACAAAAAAATTGCTATTTTTATCTAAAACAAAAAAAAAAAAAAAATTTATCAATTCATTTCCTGTCTCATTCTTAAGCTGGTAAAAAAATAATCTTTTCTCTCTGGACCATTTTACATAATAAAACTCAATATGATTCGAGGACATGAACACAAGATGTTATCAATAGACAACCTAGGACTCATATGGGAAAAGTCACAACTCTTCGGATGTTTCCTCCATCAATACAAAGGGAATGCTTGCGACAAAAAGATTTGACGTTTTTTTTTTTTTTTTTTGGTTTTTTTTTTTTTTTTTTTTTTTTTTTTTTTTTTTTTTTTTTTTTTTTTTTTTAGTTTTTGTCTGGTATTATTCATGAGTAATTTAGTAGGGGTGTTTTTGGTGTGGAAGTCGCAGATGAATTAAGTTCAGATCATTTCCAATAACCTTGTTTGATATTTCGTGTAGGACTACAAAATGCATCTATCTAATCTATCGTGACCGGTTGGGATACATCAAACACCTCACATAAATTGTACAAAAAAAAACAGCGGTAGAGATCGTTTATCTATATATCTATATTAATATATATATAATACATATCTATCTAATACACATAATATATATATTATATATATATAATAATAATATATAGGAAGAATTTGATCTATTTACCGAAACACACTGTTTCCTGTCTGAGAGAAATGAAGATAGAAGTTCCAAAGCGTTGTCAGTTAGGCCATAGATCTTTAATTCTCTCAAGTAGAAGACTGTGGTCGACGAGCATCAAATGCTTTCATAAAGTCTACTGCTAGAGCACCTGTGATTTTATTATTGTTTATGTGTTAATAAGCCACTGGTCCACAAGATTAGTTAATAATGCTGATGACAGAAATGATTGGCCCTGAATCCGACTGGTTTGGATGAAACAGATCGAAGGAGTTGAAATATGATTTAGAAATGTGTTTGTTTATAATATGATCTTCCAAAGGTTTAGTGTAGACAAGATGGAGATGGGTCTATAGTTTTGAGGGATCAGCATAGTTCACCTGATTTATAGATGGGTATAACTTTTAAGCAACTGTTAAAGCTTTTGGAAATTAATTTTTTTTTGCAAGGTTGTCATAGGTTGTAGATGTAAGTAAGAGCGTTTTCGGCGATTACTGGGGCTGACAATTTTAACAGATTTTTTTCCCATCAATGCCAATCAAGACCCACTTGTGTTACTTTGTTTTTTAGGCTACTTAGAGATTTATACACACTCCATGGCACACCCATAACATGGTATATTTGAAAAGAGAGGATATATTTCTAGAATTGCAAAGTCCTGACTGAAGAACCTCCAATTTATTTTTCTGACGTTCTGGTTTGTTTTTTTTTTTTTTTTTTTTTGTTTTTTTTTTTTTTTTTTTTTTTTTTCAAGACATTGTTTGATTAGCCCCATGTCAACAAAAACGTTTATTCATTTTTCATCAGATGATTAAATCTTTTGGCGAGGTAGTATGACCTTCCCCATTCACATTTTATATTAGTAAGCTCTCGTTCATCGCTTTCCAAATCGATCTGTTATCTGCTTGCTTGATGAAAATAAGATCCTGAAAATACTTTTTCTTTGACGATCGTTTTTAGGTAATTGACTAAGTTTTCTTTGTTTTTTATATAAATCTGTTTTTTCCCGACAAATAGCTCGACTCTCTTAAGTCGGTAGCAATGTCTATATCTTTAGTTAAACCAGAGGATTTTTTTAGGATTGTTACTAACACGCGGCGTATTTTATACATGGTTATTTAAAATGGGCGCAAACATGCTTATATAAAACCTTAAATAAACTATTATAACCAGACTAGCCTTTCTAAAAGCCTCGTCGGGGTCTGTGAATTGATAGACCGTGGAAAGAATGAAAGATAGTTCATCCAATCCCCGCTGTAAAGGAGTCCACTGTCAAATGTTTGAAAAGTTTCTTCCCTGTAGATAATTATCTTGTGGAAATTTTTTGGAACTTTAAACTCCTCGCTTTGCAGGGCCCCATGGTAAAAACACACTGGAGAATGGTCGGTAAGCAGTCCACAAAAGGCGCTACAAAACCAGAACCCAAGTCGGTGAGCATATTTCTATTCATGGGTGTTTAACTGAAGAAGTATATATATTGGTCAATAAAGTGTTTGGGAGGTAGCGGTGACTCAGAAGGGGGGGGGGGGAAAAAGAGGGGGAAAAAATCTTTGTCGGTTTGAAGGTGGTCTATTAGTAGTTGTCGAGGTAAAATGATTTGTAAGTTTCTGTCCAATATTTGTTCGATTTTAATTCTCTATAAATCATATTGAAAATCACCCTAGAAATAAATATATATTCATAAGAGAATAAGGATGCTTTATCCCTCTATCATTAAAGAAAATTAATCTATCCAATCCCCTCCGTTCGCTCCGCCGGGTTTCTATATATAAAGCTTATAAAGCTTACATAGGTTTCCCTGTTGTTTTCTTTTTTTTTTTCCAGCTGTAATTCTTCGATCCAATAAGGATCACCTTGGTGGTTTTTTTTTCTAGTAACAATACAAGAAGGATTTTGCTTAAAAGTTTAAACTATGATGAATAATATCTGTGATAATAAGAAAACCCCCGTTCCTCTAATATTGATGGGTCTTCCTTTTTGCGCACGTGGATCCAAATATGTCGGGGTGTCTATTAGTTCTAGCCTGGTTTATTAGTTCTGAGTCGGACACTTGGTGAGATAACCTGTTTTCCGAAAAACCGACCGAATATGTGGAGAGCTTTTAACCATGATTGAAAAAGAAATCAGATACATCATTAAGGCTTATTTTGTAAATAACAACAATATTCAAAAAAACTAACTCGTAGGCCATCAGCAGATGGCCCACTCGTTACGTGTTACATGCCATGGTACAAAACAAAACAAAAGAGGAAAACAAAGAAATAGCAGCCAAGTACAAAACATGATACACAATAATAAAGAGAGAGAGAGAGAGAGAGAGAGAGAGAGAGAGAGGAGAGAGAGAGAGAGTGAGCGAGAGAAGAGTAAAATTACAGTAGGGCAGCTGCAGCCTTCATATATAACAGTTGAGAATCTGTATCATTCTGGGTATCAAAGTATCCATTTTATGCACAGCTGGATTGTCATTTTAAGAGAGATAGAGATACGGATACGGAACTTTAATCATGATTTAGGCCATTGCCCCTCATAATCTAGGGGTGCATAGATACAAACATTTGTCCCCATCTGGCATTCGTAAACAAATGACATCACCATAACACACTTAGAGCAGTTAATATAATTAGAAATGAGAATAGAACGTAGCTTAAAAGCCTTAAAAAATATAGACCTGACAAATTTCTAACCTTTGTTTTTTCTTTTCGTGTGCACGTCAGAACAATACTAATTTAAACTGACTTGGAAATGTTATAATACTTCGACGGTATGTATTGTGCTCTTAAGTCATGTAGAACAGGAGAAAAACAGGACAGCACTAATAAAACAAAATGCATCTCGTTTTCTTTCTCTTCTCTTTTTGACAAAGTGTCGTTTTCACTGTGTTTTTTTCTATAACGATTATCTATAACGATATTGATGTACTGCAATTTCCGCTCTGAAATTCCAAACTTAATCTTATCAAAAATTAAACGTTTAAAATGTCTGTCTAATTGACAAACAAATACGTTTTAACATCAGGAACGGTGCAGATGGTTCTGTTACACTTCTGACACACTAAATCTGTCACTGTTATTGATATGAATGATATTTCCATCTTGCCATCTGCCAACAGAAACAACATTTCCCTTAAACTTTTTTAGAAACTCGCTAATCTCTTCCACGCCTTGATTCAGCCATACATATTCAAATCCAAACATGTACCAGGTTTTACAGGCGCGAATATTTGAGCCCAGTTTTTTTCTCATCACGCAGATCCAAAATCAAAAAGATCCAAATCAAAAAATCATCTATAAGGCCTTTTAGGAGGGTAGACTATATTTCGTCCATTCTCGCGTCAATTTTAGCCAAAACCCTAACACACATTTTACACAGCTGAGTTTATTTTAAATAAGGACATCGGTTCGTTTTCCCCCCATACGCCATATCATTAGGGTGTTTCGCATTTCTACGCCTAAGAACCTTTTAAACAGCAAACAAATGTACCTTTTTTGCAATGGATTGCTTGCATGTCGAGGGTCGCATCTCCATAGCTCTGCACCATATTGAACTATAGGTTGAACTTGTGAGTCAAATAACTTTGAGAAGGAAGAATAAAAAATAACACTTCAATCTACATAACTTTTTTGCAAAATGCAAAATAATGCGTTTTTTTTTTTGCCTCTGCTACTGAGATCACGACATGCAGCAACGAAACCTAACTTTGTTGAAAAAATAAATTCCAGTGTATTTGTAAACATTCACAAACACGCGGCGTAACAATCCCGTTATAAGGTCCAATGTCCCCTTCTTTTCCCACCTTCTCTTCTTTCTCTTGCAGCTAAATGCCCCCCCTTTCCCTGACATACAACTATATTGCGTTTTTTAGCCATATTGACCTTCAACAGGAAGAGTGCAAAGCAGTAGTAGTACCACAAAGAGGGAGAGAGAGAGAGACAGACTAGAGAGAGAGAAGAGAGAGACAGACAGACGACAGACAGAGAGAGAGAGAGACGGAGAGAGGGAGGAGGCCAGAGGAGAGAGTAGGAGGCCAGAAGCAGATCTTTAATAATAGCTGGCTTACCAGTTGGGAATTTGTATCATTTTGATATTAAATATCCATTTTATTAATGCAGCAGCTTGTTTGCCATTAGTTTTTTAAGAGAGAGAGAGAGAGCAAGTAGGCGAAGAGAGAGAGAGTAAGCCTTACATTGACAGAGATCCGTCTTTATAACACTGGTGTTTACTAGAGCAGTGAGAGAGCATTTGTAGGGATTGAGATGGTATCAGACTAAGACTATATAACCGTGGTTGGAGATGGAGACAGGAGAGAGAGGAGTTGCCATTCTAAGAGCGAGCGAGGGAGCGAGCGAGGAGCGCGAGGAGGAGAGAGGGAGAGAGAGAGAGAGGGGATGCGAGCGAGAGAGAGGGAGAGAATAAATGAAGTGAGGACAAGAAGCAGACCTTCATGAAAGCTGTTTATAACATTGACCACCCCGGACCGTTGATACTTATCCCAGGTCAGCGAGCCGGCTAGCCAATCAATATTCCATTTTATATCCACAACCGGAGCAGAGCTTCTTCAAAAATTCAGTTTCCAGAACGCCTAGAGAGAGAAGGAGGGAGAAGAAGGGAGGAGGGAGGAGAGGAAGAGAGAGTGAGAGTAAAGAGAGAGAAGAACAGAGATGAGAGAACGGAGGAGAGAGAGAGAGAGAATGGAGACAGGAGACAGAGACGAGGAGGAGAGAGGATGCAAGGAGACAGAGAGAGAGAGAAGAGAGAGGAGAGAGAAGAGGACAGGAGGATCGACAAAGAGAGAGAGCAGCGGAGAGAGAGGAGAGAAGAGAGGACAGCAGAGAGAGAGAGACACAGAGGAGGAAGGAGACGAAGAGAAGCGAGAGGAGAGGGAGTAGAGAAGAGAGAAGAGGAGTTTTGAGAGAGACCCCACAGACAAGAGGGGACAGACAGACAGACTAGAGGAGAGAGAAGAGGAGAGTTATAAGATGGAGAGGGAGAGAGAGGAGGTAGGAGACAGACAGGACAGAACCAAGGTTAACAGCAAAGAGTGACCCAGAGAGAAGAGACAAAGCTTTCTTCAGGAAGGCTGCTCTCGCAGCAGACGGTAGGCAGCACTCTTCATGTACTTTCTAATAGATGGCCGCTTCAACATTTTTTTCCTTGTATCATTTTGATATTAATATACCACGTCCCTCTGTTATGACACATGTATGGCATCACATTTCTCCCAGAGAGGGTGAGAGAGAGGGAGAGAGAGGAGAGATGAGAAGAGGGAGTTCTCCCGGAGAGGTGGTAATAAATAAATTGACAAGAAGCAGTCTTATCCAACTACAAACTACTAGTGCGAATTGTACATTTGGTATGACATTATCCATTTTATGCAACAGCTGGATTGCATTCTAAGATGCGAAATTTGGAGGGGGCGAACGGGAGCGAGGCGCAGAGCTAGAGTGAGAGAGAGAGTGAGGAGAGATCGAGAGAGAGAATAAAATGTAGTTTTGCACCAGAAGCAGCCTTTTCATGAAAGCTGTTTTAAACCATTCCCCGCGTCTATCAGTAAGGTATAAATATCCATTGGTTAGCTGCGTCTTCTGACATAACCCTCATGCCTAGAGAGAGAGGGAGAGAGAGAGTGTGAGGAGGGAGAGAGTGAATTACGAGGAAGAAGGAGAGCAGCCTCTGACAGGGTTCGCTGGAATTTGTTATCATGGTTTCGTCCTGTATTCTCGGTTTCCTGCCCTTGCTGGCTGATACTGCACTTTATCTTGTAATCATTTCTACATTTTTTCTTCTAAATGGTAGATGCCAGATTCATGGTCGCCTTAAATCACTTCCGTAAATAAGCCTTGCGTCCAATAATTTAAAAAAAAACTCAAGAGAATGCCATGAATTTCGTCGGCTGCATAAGGGCACAACTCAAGGTTTCCTGTCTACCATAACCTCTCATGAATCCACATAGTATGGCATCTCTCCAAAGAGCAGTTTACGTGATGATTCTCAAAAAGTACTTACCAACCTTTCCAGGAAAAGTTTGCTTTCGGTGACCAGAATCAGTTGAAATCTACACAGCACTAAGCATTATAATCTATCTATAAAAACAATTTACCGGAACCCCTGCAGGTTACTAAAGGGGTCACCAGTGATTGCTGCATTATTTTGAATCGGGTGATAAATTCATGTTTTTCGACATTTCGTAACAAATCTTTTCAAACGCGACCAGTCGCCGTGGTAAAGGGGTTAGCGTCCCATGGACTCACTGGGGATGGTGACGGCAGGTTCGAGCATCAAAAGTATGTGATATTTTCTGCCTGGGCGCTCCTAACCAGAGTGTGTTTGCTTCCGACCGGGACTCACAGGTGTCGGCGGAGTTTCATCCTTTTAATGGATGAGCTCTTAGAGTTTTGATTAAAAATTCTGTCCACCCCGGGCGAGTCCATGGGGTCTAAATCTCTCAGGTACATAATTGAAAGTAAGCGTAAAGTACAGGGCAACTGTAATGCAGTTAAGTCGGCAGAACGGAAAAATCCTTAGTTAGCACTATCTTCACAATAAACATTCCTCATCGATCGCGTTAAAAAAAAAAAAAAGTATCAAATATGTGGCACTGTTCATGAAATCCTGCGTTATGGTGACTCTCAGGCTTCGATCTTTCTCACGTCTGTGGCCTTGGTTTGAATTCACACGGGGTCACAGGTGTCGGCGAGTTCCATGGGGGCTTCGTTTTAACGGAATGATGCACTGAACGCCACCGCCGATTGGGTTTGCCTCCAGGACAGCAGTGCAGACGTCATCAAACGAGGGTTGCCTGATGACGGGCTGAACATTGACTGTCTCCTATGTGGATTGCCGAACGGGTCCTGGGTCTCGGCGGCGGGCGCCGGGGCAGTGCCTGTTGTCTTGCGGACCTGGTGTGTCGGAATGAGCGGCCGTGGGTTACAAATGACCAACTGAGGTGGCGCAGAACATAAGGACAGAGAAAGAAACAAAAAGAGAAGGAGGAAAAAAAAATAGCTTTCCAAATGCTCCCTTCTGGTGTTTTGTTTGTTCTTGTTTTCCTCCAAAGAGGACGATTATAACAGTACATCAACAGTCATTCAGAATTGTATCCGACAAGACAACAAAGAAACTACTTTTCAGTGTGTAATCAAAGATGGATAATATATTTATTACACGAATTTGGTTAAAATAACCAAACGTTTCTTTTCTGGCCATGAACCTATTGCATCCATTTCCTTGTTATCTTCTGCTTTTTTTCTTCATTTTTTTCTTAATTTCTAAACAAGATCCTATATAACCAGCTAGCGAAAACGTTCTGATTGTTTGATTTCCCTCCCTTTCCCGCTTGCCTTTTCCAGTTAAGTCCATGACTGTTAATTTTTGTATCCTAATTTTGCGCCTCCCTATGTATCCCTCAAGACCACTGATTATGCGCACGTATTTCTTACGTAGAAAATCTTTTAAAAATTATTGTACTTTTTTTTTTCTTTTTTTCTTTCCTTTCAAGAAGTCAATGCTTTTTCAATAATCCAGCGCCACGAAGTTGCTGATTCAAGCTCACAACATTAAAGCAGCTACAGACTCATGCATTTTTTCAATTCCAAAAAAAATGCCATTTTTTTTTTTTATCATCACCAATCAAAACTTTTCTTTTTTTTCTCTGTTCTCTCCTTCCCCCAGAAAATCAGACATCTCCCCACAGTCTGATAAATTTAGTTTGATGTAGTCCTTTTTGAAATCACAATCAAAAGCACGTAGTAAATCATTAGCAACTACCAAAACTCAACTACCCCTCACACGCCTGGCAGGGTTTGGTTTTGTCTTTTTTTTTTTTTTTCAGCTTTTTCATTTTTTTTTTCTTCTTCAGCAATGGCGGGAAACTACACTACCAACTACTCCTCACACAACATCACCAGTACAATCATTACATTCTACAATCCATAGGTGAATCACAACCCAAATTGATCTTTAAACGACGGATTTTATTTTGTTGGCCCTAATCCCACTATCAGTCCGGACACAATCCTTTTGGAACCGCTTTTCGCTACACATTTTATTTTGCTTTGCTAGTTATTTGTAGATTGTAGGTTCACTTCAGGTTTGATTGTTTGTTTCCAGTTTCTGGTATCTCCTAATCTTCCTCTGTTTTAAGGGAAGAGAAGAGTCGTAAGTCTTTTTTCCTTTAAGAAAATTAAGATTCATACACACTTCCCTTGCAGATAAAACTGGACAAGTTACAAGTTTTTAAAAAAAAAATATAGTGGTATATTGCCTTAGTGATTATATAGCGCAAGAATGATGTGTCACACATACTTTTTTTGTACAAGAAAAAGGACGCGACTGACTACAGAACCATGCAAAAAAAAAACATGAACACGAATATGAACAATTCACTTACCTTCCTCCATTTTCCCCCGTACCTCTCATTTCCGGCGCAATGATGGTTGCTGAATGAAAGAAAAAAACGAGGCCGTTGGGAAGGGACCCATGGGACCTACAATAATAATGAGGGCCAATAATTATAAATGAATAGCAATAGCAATAACATAAGTAATGTAAGCAGCGAGATATAATGATTTTTTTTTTGTTTTCAAAAAGGGAGGTTACTACCCTTTTGTGAGAATGAGTGACGATCATATTTTACGTATTTAATAGAGGCATCTCAATTTTCTCTAAAACAAATGTCTTTAGAACCTTCCGTATCACCCCCTCGCGGCTTTCTCCTTCTTGGTAATGGCCAATGGGCACAGTGCTAGTGGTTTGGTTTGAAATGTCATGATAGACTGGTGACGATCCCAGGGATGACTGAGTGTTGCCATTACTTCAAGAATGAGGAAGCCGCGAGGGGTGATACGGAGTCTAACGCATCGAACCTCACCACTACCTTGACAAAGTTTCGTTTTCAAGCCACCGCAAACTCTGTTGGCGACATATTATAACAACGCTCACTTTTTCATCCCTGGGATCCGTCCACCGTCCTACGCATACAATTTCAAACAAACCACTATCATCACTGAGTGTTGCCATTACTTCAAGAGGAGGAAGCCGCGAGGGGTGATACGGAGTCTAAACGCATCGACCCTCACCACTACCATTGCAAAGTTTCGTTTCCAAGCCAAGCCGCAAACTCATGTTGGCACATATTATAAACACCTCACTCATCCCTTGGATCCCGCCCATCTACTCAACTTTTCAAAC